>JADDOH010023450.1:0-226681 GCA_016648135.1 Agrypnia vestita
GTTTGTTGATTTGCTTCACTCAATTCGTGAGGTACCCACCTTTCAAGCTTTTTCACCTACCAATTTGCTTCAAGTGGATTAAAACAGTTTTATCACTAACACCGCAGCCTGCAGCTAACTCGGATGTGGTTTGCGATGGATCCGCTTCCACAATAGCATTCAATTCTTCATTATCAACTTTGGTCTCCGGCCGTCCACGGGGCTTGTTTTGCAGGTCGAAATTTCCAGAACGAAAACGTTGGAATCAAAAACGCACTGTGTTTTCTTTTGCAGCACCGTCGCCATACACATCATTAATCCTTCGAGCCGTTTCTGCAGCACTGGTGCCACGGTGGAACTCGTACTCGTAAATAACGCGATATTTCAAGTTTTTCATTTTGTAAACTGAATGACGCAAAGAAAAAAATAATTGAGGAAAAAACAAATGAATTATAATTTTCAAAACACAAATACGTGAGTAAATAGCTGTATAAATTTGGATTTGGAATTCCTAACCAAAGAGAAGATATTTGAGATCAAATTTGCCAGTACGGCAAAACGCCAATTTCATATGTAAGGACCTTTTTACTCAGAAAAAATCATTGAAATTGTAAATATTTAAATATATGTACCGGATGAACATTTGAATATCTTCGAATTCTGAAGAATATCAGTTCTGAGAATTTGGGAGCGATATTTGCCAATTCCGGGAGCGAATCCGGAAACCGCATATACTGGATATCTGCCATGCGGTATAACCTAAAATTTACAAATTGTTTTTGTGGATTACGCAAATTTTGAAACCGATTGTTGTGATATTTTAAATGAAAATGACTAAAACATTAATATAACTGTGATGGATTCAAAACAAAAATTATTTTTTAAATATTTTATGTCAATAGATTTTAATTTAAATATATATTTTTTAATTTTAATTTAAATATAGGTTTTACCTATATTTAAATCGATATCATGATGCACCTTGTTATTACAATAATAGTTCATTTATTTATTTCATTTAACTAAACTCTCAAAATATAATTAATCTAACACCATATTATATTTATTTATTTTATTTTGCTGGGTTCTTTATAATATAGGAGATATATATATTTAGTATATAAGATAATATATAGAATATATATATATATATATACAAATAGGAATTATTTTTTAAATTTGAATTTTGTAAACAGAAGCTTTTCAGGCTTTTAGGTTTAGACTTAGTTTTTTTATTACCCTGATGAAATTTTGACATCCGATATTGGTTGGTTTGATAAAAAAAACGCACGCCATTCATTATAAATTTGATTATATTCACTAGAAAGATCATTTAAATTTTATTATAAAATAATTAAAAAAAAAAAAGTATAAACTTATTGCCACATTTCTAACCAAGTAATTAACTAACCATCAAGCCGTTTCCCCGCAGGGGTAGACAGAGAGGATTAAACGCCACACTCTTCTATCCTGGCACACCGCTTTTGCTTCGCCCACATTCATACATCTTCTCATACAAGTTCTACGGTTGTTGCGGCTTTTAACGGGGCCATCCTCAAACACTTGTTGTATCTGATCTGATCATGCCAGGTCTTTCGCGGATGCCCTCTATTCCTGTTGCCTTCAACACTCGCCTCATATATTTTCTTAACCATCCTTTCCTCGTTCATACGTTCCACATGACCAAACCATCTCAGCACTCCTTTCTTTATTCTATCTACCATACTAAAACCGTCTAATTTGTTCATTCCTTACTCTATCGACCAAAGATTTTGCACACAAGCGTTCTTAGTGACCGCATTTCTACCGCATTCAGTCTACTTTCATTCCTCTTTTGCCAATTCCAGGCGTTACTTCCATACATTAGGTTAGGCACTAGAACGCCATTATGTACCGCTTGTCATGCTTCTTTTGACAGATTCTTATTGGCCATATTTGCATTTATAGCACCATTTACTTTGTTTCCCGCAGTCACTCTCCTTTCGATATCATTCACAGCATTCCTGTCTCTACTTACCATACTTCCCAAATACACAAACTCCTTCACTTGTTCTAAGCATTCATTGTTTACAATTACATCACACTTAGTCACTCTTTTGTCTTGCTCGAATACCATTACTTTCGATTTGCTGACATTCATCAGATGTTCCTGGATACCAGGTACTGCAGATCGGCTTCACTGTTAGCCACTAATAGTGCATGGTATTCGTATAGTAGGCAGGATATGGTGAGTCCGTCCATTTTTTCTCCAACTTGTAGTTTCTTCAGTTCTTTCATACAATTATCCATATACAGGTTGAAAAGCCATGGTGACATTACGCATCCCTGTTTGACACCTTTTGTAATATCAAACCATGATGTGAATACCCCATTAATTCTCACGCAAGAACTACTTTCTTCGTACAGGGATGCAATTGCCTGTATGAGTTTACTCTTCACTCCGTATTCAGACAAAACCTTTCATAACTTTCGTCTTATCACTCTGTCATACTCTTTTTGGAGATCCACAAAGGCACAACAAAGTTCTGGCTCTTTGCCAAAAACTTTCCCGTCATCTGGTGCAGTGAGAAAATCTGGTCCATGCATCCTCTTCCACTCATTAACGCTCTTTGTTTATCCCACACTTTTTCTTTCGTTGTCAACCTCACTCTTTCTATCAAAATTCTTGCAAACAGTTTGCCAACAGAGCTCAATAGGCTAATGGCCCGATAGCTCACGCAGTCCTTTCGCGTATTTCCTTTTCCTTTGTATCGAGGCATGATAACAGCTCTTTTCCAATCCTATTGAGTGTAGCTGCCCTCTAAACATTGGTTGAACAGTCTATGAAGCCACGAGAGTATTACTGGACCACCACTCTTAATGTACTTGGCAGCAATATTGTCATAACCCACAGCCTTGCCGTTCTTCATGCGCTTCAATGCCCCTTTGATTTCTTCCACAGTTATCTTATTCACACTGTCGTCACCATTCATACATCCATACCATATTTCACATCAGTTATTAGAAATACATTTAATTTGAGGTAATTATTTGCAACTCTAAATGATTTTTAGAAAAGTAATAGATATAATGCGGTCACTAAGACGCTTGTGTGGAAAATCTTTGGTCGATAGAGTGAGGAATGAACAAATTAGAAGTGAATGCAATGCTGGCTGTAGTGTGGTAGATAGAATAAAGAAAGGAGTGCTGAGATGGTTTGGTCATGTGGAACGTATGAATGAGGAAAGGATGGTTAAGAAAATATATGAGGCGAATGTTGAAGGCAACAGGAATAGAGGGCGTCCGCGAAAGACCTGGCACGATCAGGTACTACAAGTATTTGAGGATGGCCCTGTTAAAAGCCGCAACAATCGTAGAACGTGTATGAGAAGATGTATGAATGTGGCCGAAGCAAAAGTGGTGTGCCAGGATAGAAGAGTGTGGCGTTCAATCCTCTCTGCCTACCCCTGCAGGGAAACGGCGTGATGGTTAGTTAGTTAGTTAGTTAGTTAATAGATATAATTGGAATGTAAAAACTTTTGACACGTTATTTTTAAATAACCATATTTTCATTATATTATTTTTGAGTTTGTTAAAAATTTTAGGAATACAATCACTGGATTTTGTCCCCAAAGGGATCACCGTTAATTAAGATTAATTATATATAAATTACAGAGACGAAGTTATTTATATTGGAAAGTATGTGTGAACAGACGTGGGTGTTACAAGGATAGCGACTTGTCTTGAGGTTGGCTAAAGTTTAAGATTACCGAAGTTGACGTTTTGTCTCCTAATGCTTTCTTGATTGTTTGTAATCCTGTTTTAAATAAGTATAATGTTCAAGTCTGATGAAGGTTCAGCTGTGAGCCGAATCTGGTTGGTAATAATAACAATAAAATGGTGTCAAACAAAGTTATATTTTATTTAAAGATATCTTAAATGTACATATTTTCGGTACAAAAATACCTACCACTACTAAAAACATGCATATATTTAAATAAATACTATTTGTCTGAACTATCCTACCAATTGTGAGCTCAGGATATTGGGCCGCGGCAAAGCCTTTGGAGATTTCGGGTAATGACCGATGATGCAAATACGAATATTTAACCGATAAAACACCGCTTTCCGGCGGAGATCTTGTGACTGGAAAACTACCTTTAGACTAGATATGCGAGCAAATAAACTATGAATCAAACATTCTGCAATTTAATCCAATCCAAACATTACTGTTTTGCAATTATATAATAAACTGTAGATACGTTACAAGCGTACTACTGTACTACTAATACTACTGTAAGAATGAGTATGTTATTTTAGTCACCGTGACTTCAAATTACCTGATTTTACGTGATTAATTGATTATGTGATTTGTTCTCTCTTTGAATGCAATATTTGCTACATATGAAAGCCGGCTAATATGGGAAAAACGTGTCTATTTTATAATACGTCAATGCTGTTTTTTATATATTTTTTTATAGATTATATTATGTATTATATAGGATGTTTGTATATTTCAATGGTCTCCAGGTATATACAGAGTTCCATGCGATTAAGCAGCAAAATTACCATCGTTTACTTTCGAATATCTTAATATCAGCATACAATAATGAAGATGACGCTAAAAATGAAGATTGTATATAATTTAGGCTGAATCCAAGTTCACGGTCCCAATGCATTTATAATAAAAATGAGTATTACACTATATTATTGAACGTGTTATTAATAAAATTAAAGATAAATAATGTTTAAATAACAAGTATTAAATAAGATATTACATTTTAAAGTTTCGAAAAATGTACCGTATATTTTGACATTTCACAGTAATATCTGAGGAAAAATGTGAAAATCATAGCCAATGTATTAGTTTACATGACAAATATATATTTAATTTAATTTATTTATTTAATTTATATGTACTTTGTGTATTTTATTAATAGGCCCGATTTTAAGACTAAGAAATTAATGAGACTGAATAAAGTTAAGAAGATGAAAGTGATTTATATTTTTTTTGGGATTATTTCTTGTTATTTTAGTTAATTATTATATGTAAATGGTTATTACGTTTGGTTATGTTAGGTTTGGTTATTAGGTTTGGTTAGGTTACGTTATTAGGTTTGGTAAGGTTAGGTTAGGTAAGGTTATTAGGTTTGATTTGGTTAGATTAGGTTATTAGGTTTGGTTAGGTTAGGTTTGGTTAGGTTAGGTTTGGTTAGGTTAGATTTGGTTAGGTTATTAGGTTAGGTTAGGTTTGGTTAGGTGAGTTTATTAGGTTTGGTTAGATTAGGTTATTAGGTTTCGTTAGGTTAGGTTAATAGGTTTGGTTTGGTTAGGATATTAGGTTAGGTTAGGTTAGGTTATTTGGTTAGGTTAGGTTAGGTTATTAGGTTTGGTTAGGTTAGGTTTGGTTTGGTTATCATTCATATAATAGGATCGTATTACTCTCCATAAAAGAGATGAAACTCGTGGTTATGGGAGGAGTAAATCACATCATGTATTATTCTAATACACAAAACTATACATAAATCAAATCATATTATGTATTAGAAGTTAAATAATTGTATTTTATTTATTATGTATTTATTATATTCGAGCTTTTAAAATCGGGGTTTTCTTATGTTTCTGCAAATAGAACTCGATCGATCGAAATATTGGAGGAATTTTTAATAGTTATTTTAAGTATGAATAATTTTTGTTTTATTAATAAATTAGAAATCTTTCATTCGAAATTCTGCCTTTAATTTTAATTTTCTTGGTAAACTAGCCTATTTTTGACGTAATTTATATTTCTTTTCTTCGCTATTTCAAAATCTTCACTGGTAATATCGTTGTTTACATGCAAATTTTTTAATCTCTGGAATGATAATAGACGTTTAATTTACATACCACGCTCTATAGACAATAACTTGTAATAAACATTCGAGATATAGAAATTTTATAATTTCAGATATTTCATAAACAAAGTTGTTTGAATCATTTATTCAATTGGGATTAAGGATTAGGCCTCTGAGATAAAATATATTCCACTCTAAAAAGACTTTAAATTATTTTATATAGCTATTTCTCATAATAAATTGAGGATTGACTTGGTGGGAATAATATTTCAAAAGTAGAATTCATATTATATCAGCGTTGTAAAGTTAGTTATACACGACTGTGATAAAGGTTATTAAAAATTTGACACTATCATAAAAATAATTCTTATACCCAAATTTCAATATATCAGAAATGATTCACATGAATGACACTTTCGGAACTTTAAAAAGTTTATCAGTTTATTTTCGGTAAAAGGTCAAATAAGGTTATTTTAAGAATTGTCAATCGAATAAGTTATTTATTAATAAATTTTTACCAAGTACGGTTTTTCTGGACAAGCATTATAACAATATTATTTATGGTTGATATATTTATTTATTTTTATATATTAATGCCTTTCATGGATTTTACAAAAAACAAAAAGTAATATATGTCAAGCACAATATTGTTCTAGTTTAATGATTGTTCAAGTGCTCACATTTTTGGATGGTTTTTTAAATAAAATTAAAAGAAGGCAATTCAACGTATTTCGCTACATACTCCACATTAAAAATATCAATAATAAAATTAAAGTAAAGATCCAACTATTCATGCATGGAGCCAAAAATATTTTGGCGGGGGTTGTAAAAATGAAATATTATTAAAATAAAACACAAATCACTTTGTTTTCACCACTTTATTAGATTAAACAATCTACATGTTTCGAGAACGATGTTCTCTTCTTCAGAATTATTGTGTACTAAAGATTTTTAATAGTTAAACCAAGCAAATGTGTTACGGTGAAGGGGCGGGTGAGGAGGTAGGTGGAGGGGGCTGTTCGAGTTGTTAATTATTATGGGTCATCTGGACAATGTAGAATGTTAAGTGGAAAAATATTAAAAATAGGATTATGCAAAAATTTCGTCTGTGTATTTATTATATTAGAATTAATATTAATTCTAATTCACCGTCCCTTCACCGTAACACATTTGCTTGGTTTAACTTTTAAAAATCTTTAGTACACAATAATCCTGAAGGAGAGAACATGTTCTCGAAACATGTAGATTGTTTAATCTAATAAAGTGGTGAAAACAAAGTGATTCGTGTTTTATTTTAATAATAATGTCACCACAAAGTTCAAGCCTTCATACAGAAAAAGAAAAAACATTATTCGAACACTTAATGAAATATTATGTAACATAATACTTTACATTATATTACGGTAAGCCCTCATGCAAATTTCATGCCTCAGCGTATGCCATCCAATAAGAAAATCGTGAGCAATCTTTCTTGTGATTTTGGGGATTTGAGCAATTGTTCAGGACATTTTTTCAATTGAATAAGTATGCAAAATATTAAAGAAGAAGCTTTTCATACTAAAAAGTGGTTGCTTTTCCGAAGGTTCTATATACTCGCATAGCTGTTGGATTATGGAAGAGTTCCAGCGGCATAGGAGAGAACTCCAATACGGAAATGTGCAGGGGTGAACACTGCACTAAACACAGCGGTCAAAGAGTGAACAATAATCAGGTACATTATTTTTATTAATTATTTTTATTTATTCTTGACAGATTTAAGATACTGCATTATATAAATTTAGGATAAAATATCTTACATTAACGGATCGGATGCCTATCGATGGGCCGTTTATCAAAGTATTTAAAAGATTATCAGTGACATTTTTCCAAGGATGATTATTAATCACAGAGAATCGCTAAATATTGGTATGTACCGGTTTCATATTCCTACATAGTAACACGGGGTTGTCAGTTACGGATTGCGTATTGGTACAAAATACATGGCTATGAATAATAATTCGCTTCATGCTCATCTTAATCTTAGCTCTCATCTGTCATCTCTAATTTTCATCTCAGTCTACAAAATTGAAAGAATACAACATAAATTTCTTAGATTCATAAACTATAAACTAAATATTCTATTTGATAATCTTGACTATTATTATTCAAAGTAATCACTTAATTTAACAGACCAATAATATTACAGCGCAGAAAAAAATATGACATCTTCAGTTTTGTATTTTCTTGGGTATTATGCCGTGTTATTACGACCTTTCCGGCCGACGTTTTGGATCCCATTCTGTGTCTATCATCAGGGCTGATGTGTCTACATCAGTGATGCACATCCTGATGATGAAGCGAAACACAAGCCTGGGTGTTTTGTGTTGTGTTTCGCTTCTGTAATTGGGCCTCTTATCCTGTTAAAGTGTAAAAAAAGTATATATATATATATATAATATAAAGTAAACTAAAAATATTATTATGTATTACATATCTTGTTATACAGGGTATACCAGATCTAGCAGCAGAAACTTTGCCGTGAGATTCCTGACTATGTTATGGGTCTAAAATTTTCAAGCAACCATGATAGTTGCAATATCAAAGTTTGCATTTTTTAAATATTTCTCACTTATTTTTTGTTAAAAGTTGAACTTTCGTTCTATTCTCAATTACTGAGCGGTAGAAAAGTGTTGCAAGTTTTACGTGCTGAATGCGAAAAAAAAAAACATTAATATATCAAGCATTTTCACAAATACAAACACATCATTTCTTTTAAGTGCATACCAACATAATAAAAAAGGCAATAAACCTATTTTATTCGCATCAAATCACTTGAATAGCAACATAACTCTAAATGAAATGCGTATTTTTTTGTTTATGGGGCTGCAAATGTAATACATTTTTTGTGTGTTCTAAACACAGCAGGAAAATATTTAATTATTGCAAGTAGTGGATATAATAATTATTTTATTCAGTTACTGGAGAAAAATGGAGAGGGATTAAAACGGGAAAATTGAAAGACGAGAAGATGAGTTGGTGAATTAATACCAGAGTTCAAATTTATTTTTATTTGTAAGCTGAATAATTCAATAATTCATTTAATTATCTTTACGTTTGATGGGATCGAGAAGTTAAATAGTCTTCTTCTTCTTCTTTATCAGCCTTTTTCCCTCCACTGCTGGACGTAGGCCTCTTCCATTTTCCTCCACTCATATCTGTTTCACCCCCTTCGCATCCAGGTTCTTTCTGTTTGCTGGACTATGTCATCAGACCACCTTTTGGGAGGTCTTCCGACCTTCTATTTTTCATCCAGGGTCTTCACTATAGGATTCTGAGTGCCCATTTAGTATCCTCCTGTCAATCCATATGTCCAGCCCACTACCATTTTGATTTCACAATACGGTCCATAATATCGGCAACTGTTGTTCGGCATCTTATTTCTTCATTTCTGATTTTATCTCGAAGGCTCACGCCGAGCATCTGCCTTTTCATGGCCCGCTGTGTACACTTTAATTTTGTATGCTTTTTTCTGTTAGTGTTGCTGTTTCTAGGCCATGTATCCTACCCAGTCAACATGTATCGAAAAATTTTCTTTTCAGTCATACTGGAATTTCTTTATTTTCAAACAAGTGTTTCAATTTACGACATATTGCCTAGCCTAGACATAGTACCTTAATGAAAATAATGATTAATATCTGTGATATGGTTCGCAAATTCAGGAAAGTTATTACTACGTTTAAAGACGAAAAAACTCGAATAGTGCTAATAAACTAAAGTAGATAGTTATAACAGTGCTCATTTTTCAAAATTATCCTTAACAAAAATCAATATGTTGACGTTGGTCCTATTAATAGTCCTAGTAAATCAAAAAATATTTATAATTTATATATAAATATATAATACAGTAAATATACGAGAAATTATTTTTATGAAATAATAATGCACATTTTCAGATAAATGTAAGCAGTACCGCCAGGCCTGTGGTGGCGACGTGGCGAGCCAGAGATGGTCACTCCCCGTTCCAGCAATTCAGTCACCAATCCCAAAACGTCCTCCGAGCCCGCCGCCGAGTCATCCGCATGCTGGTCGTGGTGGTGCTGACCTTCGCGCTCTGCAACCTGCCCTTCCACGCGCGCAAGATGTGGCAGTACTGGTCCCCCCACTACCAGGGCGGCAGCGACTTCAGCAGCCTCTTCACTCCGCTGACGTTCCTCGTCACGTACTTCAACTCGGGAATCAATCCTATCCTCTACGCATTTCTGTCCAGGAATTTCCGCTCAGGGATGAGGGAACTGATTTTTTGCAACTGTAGGGGATCGCAGAAGAAAAAGAAAAACATGTTGATCAAGGAAAATTCGATCAACCCAAAGCCTCCGCTGCTGCGTCGAGGTTCTACAAGGTCCACGAAGCTGCCTCTGAGCTCCATATCTCACGCTACCAGCTCAGATACTGGAACAAGATAATTCGTTTACACGGATGTTTAAGCAGTAAGATATATGTAGTTATTTTAAGTAAGTCTTCAAATTTAAATAACCATTATTTTAAGAAAAAATATTAGTGATATTTATATAAGATTTGTAATGGGTTAACGATTTGTAATGTAACGCATCATTATTTAAAAAATATTGCCTTGGAACTAGAAGGTATGAACTATATCAAACTATTAACCTATATGCAGTACTCCTATATATTGCTAATGCCCATAAGTGGAGGTGTTTCTGACTAAGCGGAGCAGAAAATGCTACTTTTATCTCATTGCTGTCACTTGACCTGTTGTGCGCAAGCGTTGTGACTCTCATTTATCCCATGTGGCGTCGCTCATTGGTTATAAATTGGCGCTAATTCTCGGACATGCGCAAAAGACTCGAAGTGACACCGGTATGAGTGAGACAAACATATATTTCTGCACTTTTGTGATTTTGCCTAGTTCTAGAACATGCTAGCAATATTGGAAGTATTACATATATGCTATTAACAACAAACGAGATATTGATCCTCAATTTTTTTTAAATCATTTTTAGATTTCTTCGGCGAAATTTGGTACGAGGCCCGTAAAATGAAAATTTTACGAAAATGGTGCTTTAATATTAAGAGTAATAAAATAAATCGATTTCTGATTGCGGCCACTTAATATAATAGGTACAACTCGATAATTTTAAATGTATTCAAATCTAAAATTGTTCTATAAAATATTACATAATTACTAAAACAGAATATTGTTTTCTTCTAATTCAAAACAACCAGAAAATTTTTCATACTCCTAACACGGTTCAAAAAAGAAATTTAAGATTTTTCAACACAAAAAGTCAATATTATTGAAAATATCAGTTGATATTCCTTGTTGTTCCAAGGTCTAATGGTACGTAATATTATTTAAAAATTATAAAATAAATTCATATTATTATGTAAATATTTTACAGATATGTATAATGTTAATTGAACCAAACGTGATATTTTTTTGAGATTCTATATTATTATCACTTGAAAGATGCTCACTCCTTAGAATATTTAATGTTATATTTAGTACCTTATTTTTCATCCAAATATATTGTTACGTTATTTCTTCCTTGTTCTATTATTTTACAGAAATTTTCCATGAAATCGTTAAATATAAATGAAGTCGAATAAGATTCTACGAACACATTAAATCTTTGACAGAAAAAAAAACGCAAAGAAATTAAAAAATCATATCAATTTTATTGAGATTCCAAAGTGATAAAAGGTCTTCGAATTATAAATATTATTATTATTATAAACTTTATGCATATAAATATACGTATATCCATCAAAAATTATGATGCTCGTTTAACATATTTACGAGTTCACTTGATAATAATTTTTATATGTAAATATCTATGAGTGTTATACATTATTTATAGACTTTACTTATTATGTAATGCATTATGTAATGTAATAAAATCTATATGCAGTTTTCCAGTAAAGAAAAGATTCGGGTTTATATTCCAAATATTTTTTCGATGGATTTCTTCTGTGTATTTTTCTAATTGATTAATTAAATTTGTTTTACAATAAAACGCTCATTTTTTATTTGACAATTTTTTTTTACTGTAAATTTAATATAATTTATATTTTCGTACAGTTTATCCAGTGTTAGAATGCGGCTGAGATTTTGACTACGTGAGAAACGTGACAACTATCATGAGATATTTCTTCAAATTTTGGGTACATATCGAATGCTAGTTTACCCTATTTGATGAGTCCCGTCCATTTTCTAATGCATTCGTGAGCAAATTATTTTAACCGCATTCTCACAGTATCAGTATTCTTTGTGAATAATATAATGGTTTTAAAATGAACCGAACTTTTCCCGACAAAGTCAAAGGACTTCTTCAATAACAGCAAAACAAAAAGAACAAAGCCAAAGGAGTTGGTTGTGGTCTTTGAATTAAAATAAAATCATTTTAAATAAAACAAAATATAATATTGCGTTTTCTTGTTCATGTCGATTCAAAATAACAAGTAAATTGATGTCAAATAAAACAAAAGTTATGGTTCTGACTCACACGTAATTAATCACTACGTAAATTAAAATTTAAAGACAAAGGAAGCTCGTTGAAATAAAATTATCTGATTTCAAAACGTTTATTAAGATTCAAACTTATAAGAAATAACCAGAAGCATCTTATTGGGTGATGTCGGTAAGTTGTTGGCAATACCGTAAATCGAAAGCAGACTGCATTGATTTACATGTCTCTCGTGGTATTATCGTGTGGGTGACAGGTTATTGCATTAAATTCCATCTATTTCTAGTTTGCTATGTGGGTAAAGACTTAGACTTATTTTGTAAGGCCCGTGTACCAAAAAATATTCCAATGTACCAGGTGTTTATAAAATTTTATCCCCTCTTTGATATATAACTATCAAATATTAAAATCTAAACATATTTTTAATTACAGATGAAACATAACCGACGTTGGATTTTTAATGAAATAAATATATTTATCTTCAATTCGTTGTTTATTTTATTTAGCATGGAGAATTTACCTAAAAAATGAAAAGGAAAACAATGAATTGTTGAAATGATGTCAGAATAAACAAGTCTTGTTTTACAATGATATCCAAAAATATATTTTTTAATAAATATGTTATCCGTTAAAAAATATATTTATACAGAGAAAAATTTGTTAAAACTGCGATTCTTCGCAGATAAATTTGAACCAATTGAATCGATTGAACCAATTGAATCAATCGATGTAACTGAAAAGAATGGCAGATATAGTGGTCTGGTGGTAAATGGTAGATCCACTATGTCCACGGCGGTCCATGAAAGTAACGGATGACGGGTTCTCCTGATGTCCAATATCTAAGATCCTAGGTAGTAGTCGATCCTAGACCACAATGGGTCAACGGCTCAGTAGTGGTCGCAAAGGGTTCGTGAAGGTAAGGCCTACCTACGTCTCAAAGATACAGAATCCGCTGAATTTACCGTCAATATCGGCTTATAGGCCAAGAAACGTTCATTCTTCTAGACGGTGGGTCCGAGGGCCACAACTTCTCCTTCGATCCTCCGGTTGATTCACTCTGGCGCGTACAGTGAGTACACTGAAGCATGACTTTAACATAGACATATATCTTGAAAAAAATCCAAATAAAAGATAAATCTCCTAATACTATCGCAATTATTATCATATTTTAATATTGTCATAATATTCTCTCAGATTCTTTTACTAAAACTCCCGATGCTTTACATTATGCCTTCATAAATCTTGAAAGTTCTGCCAAAAACACGGGTCTCATAGTAAACCAGCAGAAGACCAAATACAAGGCCAAATCATCCTATGATGCACCCAAAAAATCCCAACTCTCTCGTGTGGAAGTCAAAATTTTGAAACAGTATCAAGATTTACATACCTAAGATCCCTGATAAGCAACAATAATACTACAGAGGAGATCCAGAAACGCATAGTGAGCGCAAATCGCTGCTTTTTCCGCCCACAGATAAAATACAGACTGCTGTCCAGAAGCACCAAGATATTAGTGTACAAAACGATTATTAGGCCAGTGCTCACGTACGCAGCTGAGACGTGGGTACTAATTAAGAGAATGAGAGAGTACTGGACGTTTTTGAAAGGAAAATTTTGAGGCATATCATCGGATCAGTTCTAAAAAATGGACTTTCGCGTAGAGGTGCGTCGTTCACGAACAAACCGGCTCATTGATCCTTTTGATTCTCAGGAACCAGTGGATCTTTTCATTGAACCGGATCTTTATCAGCTCAACGTTCAATCAGATCAGTCAGATCAATCAATCAGTCAGAAGGGAAAAAAGTTTTTGGCGACCAAAAAAATAAAAGAAAGGTCGCGGGAAAAAACATATTCATTTTGGGTTCCCCATAATCGATATTTTTTCAGGCAACCTATTTTTTTTTTTGGTCCCCAAAATTGATATATTTTTTCCGGAGACCTTTTTTTTTTTGGTCATCATCGATATATATATCTCAGATTCAGATCAGCTCAGCTCAGATTCAGATCAGCTCAACTCAGATTCAGATCAAATTAAGCCGGTTCAATGAACCGGTTCAGTTTGAACGATTGAGCTGATGAGCCGGGTAGTCAGGTGAGCCGAATCGCCCACCACTACTTTAGCGCAGACATAACAACAATGAGCTCTATAATCTGTTTAAGAAGCCAAACGTCAGAAAATTTATAAAACTGGGAAGATTTTGGTGGCTGGGTCATGTGGAGAGAATGTCCGAGCATCAAGCACCAAAGTCCCTGCTGAATTCAAAGCCAATAGGGCGAAGGAGCTTAGGAAGGCCAAAATTAAGATGGAGTGACAACGTCCTCAAAGACATCTCTGCCTTGGAGCTTCGGAACTGGAGAGAGCTGGTACTAAACCAAGATGAGTGGAAAAAGATTATTGAGGAGGCCAAGGCCCACCAACGGTTGTAGTGCCAATTATGAGATGATGATGATTCTCACAGATAAATATTTATTTTCGATTTTTTTTCCAAAATATAGTTTATGCTTCAATGTACTCACGAAATGTGGTTGTCAAGAGAATAAAAGCTTATTCTTTACATAATTACCTATGAAATTGCCGTTTTCTAATACCGGTTAGTTTTAAATTCGATACCTTGCATTCGACTTCGAATTCCAAATTCAAATGAAGATCATAAAGCCATGACATTTATTTTTCAAAATTAGTTATCCCAAGGAAACCACGGAAAAAATATAAACTCGCGTTTTTTCCTTATATGAGATCCATGGTAGTACAAATGCTGCGTAAACGGCACGCAATATCAACGATGTGTATGGACCATGGACATATTTCAAAGAAACGCACTGTGAGTTTTTGGTTTGATCGCTTCCGTTCTGGAAATTTTGACCTCAAAAACAAGCCCTGTAAACGACCGGAGACTACAGTTGATACTGACGAATTAAAAGCAATTGTGGAAAAGAATTCATCCAGATCATGTCAAAATTAGCAACAACCTTAAACGTCAGTAAGAAAAAACGATAATGATTCATTTTCGTCAAATTCGGAAAATAAAGGAGCTCACAAAGTGGGTACCGTATGAAATTACTAATGGAAATTAACAGCAACTCGCATTGAGACCTTAATTTGTTGAGTCGGCACATAAATGAGGGAATTCTGAATCAAATTATTACTTCTGCTGAAAAATAGATCCTGTATGATAATCTAAAATGTCTGTCATAATGATTAGACCCAGGGGAAGCGGATAAACAATGTCCCAAACGCAAATTGAGTCAAAAGGAAATGCTTGTGACTGTGGTGGACCCATGCCAGCATAATTCTATACAGTTTGAAATCTAGCACAATACTGCCGAGTCATACTGTAAAAAAAATATTCAAGCTCGCTATCAAACAACCGAAAAACATCAATTGCTCTAGTCCACACACTTCACAACAGACCGTCTTAAAATCACAGGAGTTTTGACTTGAAACTCTACATCACCCACCTGACTTTCCAGATCTTGTACCTACCATTTTCCAATTTTTTTGAAATTTGGATAAATTTTTACCAGGATTTTCATAGAAAAAGCATCAATGAACTTCCATTAAAATGCCAAAAGTGCATCGTCAACAATGGTCAATACTTCGGTTAATCAATATATATATATATATATATATATAAAGAAACCCGTGTTTTTATATATATATATATATTGTACCACCTGTCTACCCGCCAAGTTTTCTCCACAACCAGCCACAACCACCCACCGGTGGTTATAGTGGTGGATAGTCTTTGGAGTCACATCGTAAATATGCGAGTTTGGTGGGGGTGGCTGTGCGTGGGTGGGATTGGGTGACGAAAATGTGTTTTTTAGTACATTGTTTTATTATGAAAAGGCCGCAGATTGTTTCAAAATAGGTGCGCTGACTGTGTTGGTGAGTCTAAAAGGATCCGGAAAAACCTGCTCTAGAAAGTTCTGGAAGGAGAAGATTCTAGAAAATTCCGGAATGTTCTATAAGGTTCTAAACTGAGTGGCGGAATATGTCAGTGTGTCTAGAAGGTTCCTGTACATTCGATAAATTTCTTGAAAGTTCTAGAAGGATAATGTTCTAGAAGGTTCGCGAAAGTTCTATGACGATCTAAACAGTGTACTAAAAATCTACGCGCACGAAGCCGCACGGGCACAGCTAGTTTAATTTTAATTTTAATTTTTTAAAAATGATCGAATTTTTCAATACAAAACGGCAATCTCATAGGTAAGAACCTGATATATGATAAGATGTACATGAACATATGTTGGTGAACACTTGTATATACATACACACAGGTAAACGGGTTTGTTCATAATTACATATGTACCGGTAATCGAGTTTGTACGTAAATACATATTTACATATGTACCGATAAAAAAACATTCTTATAGCTTTGCTGATTTTCATATATATGAAACCCAACATTTAATTACCTACTCGTATAACGAATATTGAATTTACCGGACAAAAGTCTTTTAGAATGGCTAAGCGACAATTTTCCAAAATCCTCTCGCTAAATTCTATGCATCAATATGATACGAAAATAAAAAATTACATTACTCTTAGTTCCTTAAAATAAGGACACATGAATATAAAATAGACACTCCTTTGGATTTCTATCTGGTAGCCTCCCTTATTTTAAGCACTTAATCCCATAAAAAGGAAACGTTGGTCTAAAATAAATTGCTTTACATTCGCAACTCTTTTTAATAGTAAATATTTTTCTGATAAATAGATTCTAAATTGGTGTATTTTTAATAATAAATTTTGCATTTAAGTAATTCTACAGTCTCAGGTAATAGAAAAAAAGTTCAAAAAGTGGGCCTAAACAGTGAAACAATGTTATTTTTAAATATATAGCTTAAATAAAACTTTTTTTAAATGTGCGCCTATATTGAATCCTTAAATTCATGAACATAAAAAGCTCGTTACGTATCGCATCACCAATTTAGATATTTTTTATGACTCGAAAATGCAATTAAAATAGCAAACTATCTCGTATGAAGAACTGAAACCCAGTCTCTCATAAAACTGGTGAGAATGCTAATCATTGCACTACCGACTGATATTCGACGTTTACAAATATTATATATATAAGCTCTTAATTATTCAATCTTCACATTTCATTTGATGTTAAGAATTTTGCAACGGTAATGTATATACATCAAAGTTTTGTATAATTCAATTCCTCATTAGTATTTGACAGGGTAGTCCATTTGGGATTTGGCTACGTTGGCGTTGGCAGAGCGCTATTTTAGTTAGCACAAGTCAGGTAGCGAGAGAACGTGGGTGTACGAAATCGATTGACATCGACCTTAAAAATCCAAGATAAAACTGGGTAAAGGTATCTTTAATTTTGAAAGTAATCTACGTTAATCTTCTTACGCATCATTTCTTACATAGTCCTATATTGAATGAAAACCTCTTCCACTCCAATATTGAGTGACACTCGATATTTTTTTAAAACGTCTCTCTGCAGACAAATTGATAAAAGGAGGTTTTTTTACAAAAGTTTTTTAAATGCCATTGACAGACATATTCTAGAATGGCACAAAGACACTCAAGTATTTGCTATGGTCCTACTTAGGGCTGCCAAAGCAAAACGCAGACTCGCAGTCGCAACAGATATCGAACAACGTTTCGATGACTATTAAATTTATTTACAACTAGAGGGGAACAACAATAATTGTGCAAAAAAAAACAAAAATAAAGAATACGAGAAAAGAAAAAGAATGATGCTCTCTTTGCAAAACGTGTTAGACAAAATTTGTGAGGTAAATAAAACCTTCGCTCATTCCGGGATTTGTTTTAAAAAATACTTTTAAAAAAATAATAATCACAAAGAGTAGAATTAAAAATTATTATAAAGTATCATGAAACAACTCACAAAATAAACTTTTCCAGATTAGAAAAGATCAAATACATTAATATGGAGCTGTTGGAATAAAAACAAACAATGGCCTATGGAAAGGGTTGTGGAATGCGTTAAAACAATGTATGTGCATAATTCTAAAAGCAGTGAAGCACCGCGATCTTACATGACTATTTCGTATTTATGACACCATTGTGTCATAAATACAAATATTTCTCCTTCATTGTTCAATGGTCAATACTTTGTATATTTGTAGTGAAAATAGTTGCTTGCGTAAAAACGCAAAAATAAATCTGTTATCTAACGCGATTGTCTATTTTTGGTAGGCAGAAAATTGCGATCAAAAATTCAGGAAATTTCTTTAACCCTGTACCGGATAAGGTAAGTCTAAAAAACTCATTCGCGTCATTGATTTTCTACAAATAATGAAGAATTACGTTATTTCCTCCACAACGGTGAAGTGACGGTTATTTATAGCATTTCACCTAAAAGCAATAATATATAAATTGCTTTTGAAGGCGAAAAAAATACATCCGGCTGTAATATACCAGAGAACATGATCGTAAAATTCACAAAGAACGTTTGACTGCTATCGAAACTATAGTACCTTTAAAATAATATGTAATATTGCGCAAACTTAACTAAGCTCAAGATTTGATCATGGCTGAGTCGGGAAAAAATACTCCATACATATTAAACCATAATTTATAGACGAAAATCAAATTGAGAGATTTAAGAGAAATGATAGTCTGGTACTTAACGTATAAAACAACGGAAATTTGTAGTAAGTTTAACAGCTATATATAATACTGAAACACCTCTAAGAAAACTAATTGTTCAATTTCTAAGAGTTTTCCGAGTACCCAATTTCCTACTATCAACAAGTACTTATGTTAAGGGTGAAATTTGAAAAATTCATTCATAATGTAGTTCGACTGAATTATTTGAGAGACAAATTAAATATAATCAGAATATTATAAACGACCATTGAAATCTAAGAATTATTGTATTTTCCTTTAAAAAGGTTTGTTAAATATAGACTCAATAATTTTCATTCCGTGTGCTTTTTTTTTTAAATAAAATATAATTCTTTAAATCAATTGTATTTCGGTTATGCTTTTTTTTTATCCATTAACAATGGTTTTATAATTTCAGGCAATAATTACCGAAATTACTGGAGTAAGACTTTTGAGAAAGTCAAGACCTAACAGGGGTTATAGAGCAGAACATTGACGACGATTAGGAATAAAAATCGACTGTTATACCCAGGGGTCCAACAGATCCTCCTTATCTGTTTGTCTTGGAAAATTAAGGGTTAAGGTCACCGCAACTGATTTGCATGAAACGTTTTTACGATAACACCACATTATTTGAATTTGCCTCGTGTGGTTTACTGAAGTGTCAAATGCCAACTCACATTAACAAAAACAAAATGGCGTTCCTTAATACACCAACCACCTCTTTTTTCCTAACCTCACGTGATTTCACAAAATATATAGAATCAGATCAAACCGAATAATGATTCAGCGGCTAATCATGATTTATTTAGGGTCAAAGAAAAAAGGTAAATGGCGTGGTCAATCAAGCTTAAAAATAGTATAAAACTTATATACAAAATAAAGCTAAACAAAATAATTCAAGCCACGGATTAGTGATAATGGAAAAGATGATGACAAATTAAGAAATACATATGTGAGGTAAAAATTAAACAATCAGTATAAAGGGGGGAAAAGCGGGGTGATATGGGGTGAGAATCTATATATTTTTACAGTAATAGCAGTTTTGTTTGTTAAAATCATCGGATATTTTTACTTAAATATATAATAAAATACATTTTTATCATATTACACACTATCGAACACATTAATATATACTTAAGAATATTCATATTCACTGAAAAATGCTGATAGTTGATAGTAAGAAAAAAGTCGTAATATATTAAGTCATCAATCAATTTTTTTTTCTCGTTGAAAATTGAAAAATATATCATATTTTTTTAACATAAATTTGAAAACACCATAGATGGTGATGCAAATGATGCTGTGATCTTAAAAAAGTGGCGTTAATCTGGAAATAACACACAGAATATGTTGTGCAACTTTTATGACAAAACATACACAAGAGAGTTCTTTACTACTTTGCCTAAACAGACATTTTGTTCTATAATTAAGATTATTGGGGCAATTCATTTGTAAAGATTTGTGCTTTAAAATGACTTTTACTACAAACTATTTTGATATATTATGAATTAAGAATACAGGTGAATATTATTCTACGTCACAACATTTAATTAATATCCAAACACATAGATAAAATGCTCTACGATGCATGATATGAATGAAGTTTCACATCGATATCTAATTACCTATGTCTTTGTTTTATTGTCACTTATTTTAGTTATAGTTTTACTTCAGTACTTAATTTAATGCGTTTCATTATGTTTTTATTTACTATTTCATTTAATTAATTTTTTCATTCTATCGCTACTGTTCTCATATTTTATTTTTAATATTATGTACTGATTATTACAGAAAAAAATCTGACCTCTAAGTTATCGTTTCAAATATTCAAATATTTAAGTGACTTTTTCTTTTATATTATTTACATCTCGTCGATTTCAAAACATTTTTTTAGTAAAAACGAACCAAAACCGAAAATGAGATTTGTTACAAATTACCTGTAAATTTTTCAGTTACTGATTTCACCACCAATAAAAAATCACAGACACCTTCATTTAGAATTTACGTAATTAATTGCCAAGGCAATTTGTGTAGTCAAGATGTATAGGTCCATTTGTCTTGGTGTCTGACTAACTGCTGGTTTTTTACTAGTATCACCCGTGATGTACGAGTATACAATTTAATTATCCAATGTTAGATTATCGTGAAGATTTAACACAATGAAGATATTAACAATAATTTTTTTTGGAAAGTTTTATTTCAGCGTTCTTAGTATATACGTACTAGACTTATAATAAAATAATGTCAATGAGTGGAAAAACCCTTTTTATTATAACCAATAAATTTCATGCTTACAATGGCCTACCGCTATTAAATATTCTGCAATTCCATTTTCATCACGATTTCATTTCGCAAGTCTTCACAAGTCAATCAGTGACGGAGGAGACTAAACTCTGAAGGGGTTTTCCGAATCAGGATTCTCCAATATCTTTGATAATAATTGTTACGCGTGTTTATCAATTGAATGCTATAACATAAAGAATTAAACGAGAATTAATTGTAAGTTTGTAATGAAAATTGAATTGAATTGAAAAAACTCAATTATGATCTGTGTTAGATGTCTGTATTATTATAATAATAGCCGGAAAAAGCAGACTTATTACCTTATTGCTAGACCTCCTAATATGTTTATCATCCATTCCTGTTCTTGCCATCACACAGTTCTGAGGGCCATCATTTCACAGTTCATGAGGTATCAACATAGTATTCAACCACTAAATAGTCTATAAAATTTTTCAAAACAAAGAAATTCTTTATATTATTGGTTTTATATTTAAAAAACTATCAGTTAATGAAAAGCACTGCATTTGTGACTATTGACAATGACAAATTTTATTAAATTTAATGATTTTTTCAATTTTAACTTACCTCACGTGTAAAAGATAAAACATTACAATTGAGTTAATTTCAAAATGAGTCTAATTATTCAACGAGATGTTGTAAATGTTGAATAGAAATTACTTTCACTTTGTTATTATTTTATCTCAATCTAATTAATATCCTATTCCTAAAATCAATTAATATATTCCCCAGCAACAATCCCCCTTTAACACCCATCCCAAAAATCTGGAAAACGTAGATAGATCATAAAAGTGTTTCTTAAAATGTTATTAAATTCCAAAAATATCCCTCTTTTATTTACTCAAACTACATTTAATCAAATAACTGAAGGATAAATTTAAGTTTTCAATAGCTTATTAGACGATAAATGGTTTTCTTGGGCAAAAAATATACAAAATGGATGTTTTTAATCTAATAATTGAATGTTTTTAAATCTTATAAAGATAAGTGAAAACAGTTTAAAATTAAACATTTATTTTTATGAGCATAGACCAATGTAAAAAGGTTTAATAATCTAATGTGTAACCGGTAAAAATAACAATTTTGAACATCACTATAGGTTACAATGTTTTACGAGATGCCAATTAAAGACAAGGTACAAACCAGAATCTGGTTAAAATTATCAGATGCAATTCCATTTTGGATAACATTTACCTCAATATAGATGAAAATGGAAACAAATAAATAATAATTTTTCGATGTTTTCTTGTGTGATTATATAAAAAATGATAACACCCTTTTACTTGGTGATACGCCAGTAAATTATTAAAAAAAATATTACAAAAATATACTAAACGATCTTTAGTCTTATGTTTAGTATCTATACCTATAAAACTCAATGTCTGTCTGTCTCTCTGTCTGTTCTCTATGCAAGTCCACACCGTTTGTCCGATTCGATTCAAATTTTTGATACTTATGCTTTAGGACCCGGCGGGTAACATAGACAACATTTCCCCCCTATTTTCATACCTATTCCCCTGACATTTTTTCGATGCAAATCTGTACCGTTTGACAGATGGGACGCAAAATTTGGAAACATATTCTTTAGGACTCAGCGGGAAACATATGCAACATTTCCTTCCTATTCTCATACCTCTTCCCCTGACATATTTTCGATTAAAATCTGTACCGTTTGACCGATCGGACTTAAAATTTGGAAACTTATTTTTTAAGATTCGGTGGGTAACATAGGCAACATTTCCCCCCTATTCTCATACCCTTTCCCCTTCCCGCTGACATATTTTCGATGCAAATTTGTACCGTTTGACCGATCGGACTCAAAATTTGGAAACTTATTCTTTAAGACTCGGCAGGTAACAAAGGCAACATTTTCCTCCCATTCTTTTAACCCTTTCCCTCCCCCTGACACATTTTCGATGCAAATCTGTACCGTTTGACCGATCGGACTCAAAATTTGGAAAATTATTATTTAGGACTCGCCGGGTAATATATTCGACTTTCCCCCCTATTCTTTTACCCTTTCCCTTCCCCCTGATATATTTTCGATGCAAATTATACCGTTCGAAACTAAACTTTGTTTACCCTCACAAATTTATTTTAAACCTAATCCTTAACCCGTGCAACGTCGGGTATGTACAGCTAGTTAATAATATTACTGAAGATACTTTAGCATCAAAAACGTTCCAATCAATATAATTAAATAGTGAAAGTAAACAAATTTATCGTTTTTTAATATAATTTTAAATAAATAAAATAATATTTAATTTTTTGAAATTAACAAATTTGTTAAAAATTTAACTACTAAAATTAACAAAATTTATTTGAAAATAAAAATAAAAATAAATAAAGAAACAAATAAAAAAAACGATAAGGGTGTAGGTTCGGATCACATTCCATCAATTCATCTTTATTTTTTTAAATATATTTATTTGCTGGTGTCCTGGAATGAACTCAAACCTTGGACTACGGGATCACTAGGAGAGATTTATAACCAATACCCCCAAGAAGCCACTCAAAGTTATGGAAAGACAATAGAGGAAGTGTGTTTTCCTCGTATGTAATTTTTAATTAATTTTTAAGCGATTGAATAAATCCTGATATTTGGAAAAATTCTCAAAAATCTCGGAAAAAAACACACTGCATATTTTCAGTATAATTTTTGATTCCACAGTGAATACATGTATATCCACTTTAAAGTATAGAGTTATCATTACTAGATGCGAAATCTATGTGTACCTACTATTTCGTGAAAAAGACCATAGATGTCGCTAGCATAACCCTTCAAATATATAAACGAAAGGTTTTCAGATTTGGAACACATGTACAACTTTCAAAAATTTGATGTTTGAATTTCCTTTCGATGGAGCTTCATCAGTTCCATCGAATGTATCGTGTAGAGTTATCATTTAAGCCAGCTCACGCGGGTAGTAAGCCCTAGGCCATTTCATTACATTTGTGAATGTAATCTCTCCTTCGACGTTATATCACCTGGCATCTTCAGGTTCCATTGACGGTTCGATGGAGCCTACAAGCGGTCTGAGGCGTCGCCCCTTTAATAAGAGAGAATTTCGGACGTTCCGGATTTGCTTAAAATGCGCTGTCTGCATGTCACGTCAATTTGGGTTTTTCCATTATTCAGCGGCTCTCCGAAGCTTTATTGGATCTATCTAGCCGTTTCGCCAGTTTTCTTTTTTTGTAAGTCGTTCAGCATGGCCGTCCGCCATTTTGTCATTTATTTCAGGAAATACCAGTTTGTTCTTTTTTGATGTTCGTGAAGAATTGGTTTCCATGTGAACTGTTTTCAAAATTATTACAGTTCCCATCACAAATTGTATTGGGCAAGAGTTGATTCTTTGTATCGTGAAAATTTACAAACGTATAAATATAAACTTGTAAAAATTATTTTAAATTAAAAAAGTGTACAAAAAAGTTTCACCATAATTTATATAACATAAAATAAAAACGAGCCTAAAAATAAATTAACTTATTTTTATTTTGATGAGTAAATAGTATAGTCTTTTATTATATTTTTGTTAAAGTCAACATATACTTGTATCGGTTGCAATCACCCAGTCTGTTCAAAATGTTCAAAGCCTTTGTAATGTAATGATTGCCAATAATTACCGCATTTTCAGTTGATATAGGAATTTCTATTTTAGTTACTAAGATGTTTATTTTTTCATAAAAAATATTTTTTGTTTATTAAGATATAGTCAAAATATTATGTTCCTAGAAATGATGTCATGTCGCCATAAAAACCAAAAAGTTATTTTTAGTCTTTATGGCGTTTTTTATTACTTAATTTTATTTTATTTTTTTAAATAAGTGAAATCCAGTAAATGTCAATAAGAAATGTATTAATTTTGTTTTATTTAAAGTAAAAGTTAAAGTGAAGTTCGAGTCTTAAAAACTGTAGCATAAACTTAAACCAAATTCCTAAAGTTTTCTCTGAATTCGACCGAAGTACATAATTGTAAAAAAAGGACTTCCATAGTTAAAAGTTAACAGATAAACACTTGAACAATCTGGCATTCGAAAATGCCGGATAATAAAATTATACTTTGAAGGATTCTTCATATTATTTACAATCAACTAAAAATCTATTACAATAATGAGTTAAAAAGGTTTGTTATCAATTTATTAAACTTTGCTGGCGTTTATTATTGTGTTTAATAACAGAAATTATTTTTTTTAAATTTAAAACTGGTTCAATGAGTTGATAAAATAATTTTAAAGAATTTACTTTAGAAACAACTTGAATCTTTTTAAAATTATGTTGAAAGTTTAAAAAGCCTCCATATTAAAGCTATTCGTATAAATTCACAATAATGAGACTGCTTTGAGTGAAAAAGTGGTTAAAATAGTAGATTTATGATCAATATGAACAAAGTTTTCAAATGATGAGTTACACCCAAATATTTTTTATTAGATGCTGTTGGTAAATCGAATGAAATAATATTTTTGGTCGGACATAATTATTAATTTTAATTAAATAACTTTGTTTAACCACTTAACTTACTCTACGTCTACCGTTACTTGATGTATTCCCCGTTTCGGCGACCACTTCTCAATTAGCCGTACCATAGCTATAGCCACGTCTCTGGTCAAAAATTGATTTGTTTGCTAGAAAAGGTAATGGATAGTAACGTTGTACTATTTTTAATTTTACCGTCGCCAATGTATTCATTCATAATTCAAACTAATTAATGCTATTTATATTCCTTTGATCACGTCCTAATAAACTTCGTTAAATATTCATACGTAAAAACTTCTCGCCACTGTATCCCTTTTTCACTTTCGCTGGTGTCGTACTGTGCTCGCTCTGTTGGAGGTATCGCATGTTGCAATATAAACGCTGAGATATCGCATACTTATCGTCACAAAATGAATTACCTGAACCCTCGTCGCCTTTTATAGATTAATTCCTTCGAGAGATTTATTATATAGCATTCTAGACGATTTCAAAATAATGTTTCAAGTTTAATAGAATGTATTGGAAACTTCGAAAGAATGTGGTCACTGGTGACTGGTCCTGCATTGCATGACTCCGTTGTATTGTTATCAGAATTCAGTAGGTTCACCATCTCGTTACAATATTATGAAATTGGCGGTACATAATTTTTATATATTACTAGCTGTTCGTACTCTGAAGTATTTAGTAAAAAATAAGTTTGTGAGGGGACACAAAAGTTCCACTGTTTTGCAAAGTATCTAATAAAAAAAATGTTTCCATTAAATCTAGGCTGGGATGGACGAGATGTCCAGGAAAGAATTGTGACTTATGTATCCGCTGGGACCTAAAGACTAAGAATACAAAGTTTGAGTTAGATCAGCAAACGGTGTAGATTTGTTCAGAAAATACATCAGGTGAAGGTGTAACGGTAACATTGTTATTGCATATTTTAGAATGTTCCAGATTAAATCTGGAAATAATTAAAAAAACAAGCTTCACTTTGATATTGCGCATGTCATGAAATATGCAGATTCAAAAGTTAGGGAGTAGGGGATGGGCGTAAAGGGGTTGAAGGGGTGCCACCCTACGGCAAAGGAGTCGGGGATGGAGAAAGGTTGCTTGAGACAGTGGTTCGCCGATCGGGGTGTGGGGATTAAGTTGTAACAGTCGGTCTGCGGGTGGAATGTAGGACGCACTTTTGTATATAATAGGGGTGTATTTGGACAGTCGGCCACCGGGCGTGGGGAGTATGCCCCAGAGGTTTTGGTTACGTGGCGTCGTTCAGTTATTTAAGGGGAAGTTTTTCGCAGCGCCTAGAGGCGGTCAAAATTGTATCAAAGGCTAACTTCGGGCGTATTTCGATCGATTTCGAGGAATAGATCGCGGATTCCGGTCGAGGGTAAAGGGGTGAGTGTATTGGGTGCAGAGAGTTGACATTTTTCCGTGATTGCGACCGGCGAGCATGTGCCAGGGGCGGTTTCAAATCGGACGAATTAAATTTTCGCAAATATTTAAAAATGCGCGGTTTAATCTTAATATTCAATAATGTCGCGCGATACAATATAATATGTTACTTTTGTTTCCGGCGACGAAAACGGAGTCTAAAATAAAACTTAATTAGTTTCCAGTATTTTCATTTATCTCCCAAAGCCATGTTCCGTGATAATATATTTGAGTATTATAACATTTAAGAATAGACCTTCCTAAATGGGTCCCACTACACGAACAGCATAGTTGTACATAGAATTTGAAATAATACACATTAATAATGCTCTGAAATATTATCATGTTTTTAACATTTAATTTAACGTGTTAACATTTTATTATTTTCTCTTTATTAATTTTATTTTAATTTAATTTATTAAGAATTTTTTCACGGTATTTTGTCAATTTATCAAAAGGTAATATTGTATTTTGAAATATTGTAGTGATATAATACGTTATAATTTTATAAAAAAAACCTCTTTTAAAAAAACAGCCAAATTGTAATGTTACTTTAAGTTTTTTTCCACATAATTGTATTTATTCAGGTTATAATATTTATACCAAATAAGTATAATCGTTTAAAATATCGAAGTTTCATTACAATACACATATAACATGCTCATTTAAATGTAGTTGTCTGACGCTTATAATTCAAAGTGGTTTCTTAGTTTCCCTATTCAAGTATAAAATTTAGTTTTTTTTTTAAATATTAAATACACATTAAAATGAACTTTTTCTATAACCAAATTGGTTTATTTATTTAATCAGCTGATTTTGCAAACATTTCCTTCAAAAGGGTGACAATAAACGAAAGATCTGAAATTGATGGAAATACTTTAGGATAGACTTCGTGGTTTAATTCAGTACCTACTTATTTATGTTTTTTTCACCATACATTTTCTTATATTTATAGGCAGGTACCAGATATGTTATATGAACAAAAAAAAGTATTTTTTTAATTACGATGAGCTATTTCATCGTGATAAAGTAGATAATTTATTGTGAAAATGAGAGATATATCGAAAGATAAAGTAGATAACTTATTGTGAAAATATTATATTGGTAAGTTAAATAAATAATCTCACATATAAATTTAATCGCATAAAAAAAATAAAAACCTTCTATCCTCAAACCTCACCTATTAATTTTCTTTCAGAATAAGTATTACGTGCTTTATTGCCTAGAATCTATTTTTTCTATCTCAGGTCAAATTGCTCGTGAAAGTGGATTTCTTTTGATATATTATCACAAATACGTCAGCGAATCACCAAATAACCTATCACGTAGACTAATACCTACATTTATTTACACTCTAGCTTAAAAAATATTACTGCGTGATTAGCTACTACTATGTAATCTTTAATGTTAAAACTTTATTTTGATAATGTTAAGTGTAATAAGGTGGGATATACAATATACACCTAAAAAGAACATGAAGATGGATTACATTTTAATTGTTCCACAAGTATCTAAACGGCATAAAACAATGGATGGAAGCATTCTGCTATCTGCTGACCCAAACCGTCCAATGAGAATGATGATGATGATAAAAATGTAAATTTAATATTTAGTAAAATAATAAGAATTTTATTTTACTAAATATTAATTTGATTAATAAATTTTACTAAATTATTAAAATACATTGATTTTGTAACTATTGTGATTTTGCAAATTCTGAAATATCATACTGTGTTTTCACTTAATTTTTAACTTTTAGAGTTTTAAAATTGAATTAAATAAATATTTACTTAATTGTAGTTTAATTTTATGTTCAACATAATAGTTGTATTACACTAGTATTTTATAATAAAAACACTGAAACCAAAAAATGTTATGCATGAAGAAGGATTCTTTGCACTGTAGGTATTTTTTGTATGCAAAGTACAATAACGCAACCAGTACTTACTGGCCTTAACCGCCTCTCAGAGCCTCGATATCTCACATCAAACACCTACAAAGCCAAAAAATGAATTAAATTTCTTTATGAAAAATAATATAAAAATTAATCACTTTCACACCATTCGCATTAACGATAAATAATAATAATTATTATTGCAGATAGCATATAAACCAAACAATAAAAATATATATATAATCTGTAATTTGTGTGCATTATATCGACTGCGCCAACGAAGGAGGCAGTAACTCAAATAAATCGATTTTTCAGGGGGACACTTTTAAGTTTCGAACCGGATTTCTAATTCTTTTTTGAATCTTCTCAAAATTTTTTTTATGTATGTAGGTAATATTTAAGACGATCTTACTAGTAATTGAGATGTTTTATTATAATTTACATTCCTACCTACTTCGATATTACATGGAAAAAAAATGGTTAACTGATTTACTAGTTTTGTAAAATTCATATTTTTATCTGTTTGATATTGCATTTGAGATCCCGCGCTCTTTGCTGTAGGTAGGCAATCATGGCCTAAACCTAAAAATAGTACTAACTCAAATACCTAAAATATTGAGTTACAGCCTCGTTCGTAGGGGCAGTCAATATGTCCAGCGCACATGCCTGAGGTGTACACAGTGCAAATACGGGTTTATTATCGCGATTAATTATTTCCGAAACCAATCAAATTAACAGTCAAAATTTTATATAGTGAAAAACATGTATGAAAATTTGGAATATAAAACCTTTAAAACTGAATACCACCCAGCAGAATTTAAACAAATCATTATCAAACCTCAATTAAAAATTAAATTAAAAGTCGACACCTTTGAAAGTTTTAAAATTCAGATAAATTAATATTTTATTCAGAATAATTAATATTTTTCAAAAATATTAATTAATCTGAATATTATTTATATTACCTTTATATGTATTTTATTCCATAAGAATATCAATATTATATATCCTTGTTAATTAAAGAATAACAATTATTTTAAAGGTTTATCAAAATATTTTCCCGGTAAAAATGAACAATAGAATCTGAGGTATTCTGTAATATAACATTTAAAATAAATTATGGGTCACGGCGGGTAAGATTAACTTACTAAAAATGTTTCGAAATTATACGACAAAAATCGTGAAAAGCCATTAACTTATCGTTGGTATTCTATTCAATTTTCAAAACTCATTAAAGTGATGTTTTTAGCTAGTTTATGGCGAGGCAAGGTTTTTAATTAAACATTAAGAGAGCTGCCAAGTAAAATGACTATTTATTTTCTCTCCAGAATTACTGTTCAAGATATGTTTATGTTACCTTGCCGGTTAAGTTTTGTAACCTGGGAACCTTCAGTTTAACGATGATTCTAAAGCCTTAAAAGCTATTAGATATTTATACTTAAAAGTAAGCTTGTATAAATGATGAAATGTTTTAAATATATCAGTCACTATAAATTGAAAAAATATTAACTACACCACATAATTTAAATTACTGAAATTAATTATGCATTGGTTAAAAATGCCTCTGTAGTTTGTCTTTGAAAAGTTATAGTGTTGAATTTTGATACTTTAAAAATAATAGGTTGTAGTGAGATAACAAAATAAAGACAGAAAATTGTCAGAATTAAAACATAAATATTGATTTACTTTTTACTTCTTTATAAAATTATTATTTTTTATAAAAACTGCTGAATTGCCAGATTTTGTTGAGTGTATTTATGTACCTATTTTTTTCTGTGTCTTAGGTATTTAATCGTACCGTATAATTCTATCTAAAATAGAATTACCTATACCTACTTGAAAAATACTTTTCGAAATGGGAGTTCGAACACACGTCATTAATCTAATTTTATTTTTAGTCATTAAACATACCGGATATAGCGGAGCTCGTCCATGCCATTTAGGTAAATTCCTGCCTAAATTATTCGATCAAATGTTCAGCAATAAATATCAATAGTTTTGGAGATAAGCGACATCAAAGTTTGAATTTTCTTCAATATTTATGACCTATCTATAAAATTATCACGACAAGATTATTATAAAAATAGGAAATATCTTATATTAAATATGAGAAAAAAATCAGTCGCATTAATACAAGTCAAATAAAAAAAAATTCTACGAAATTTGCAAGGTTTTAACAATTTTTAAAAATTTATTATTCTATATTGAAGCGAATGAATTTTTAATATTTGGTATAATTTACTTTGATGATAGTCTAACTTTAACATTAAACTATCATAAAAGTACATTGTATCAATAATATTATGACATATCTATATCTACTTGTATAATATTAGGACATTTTTGCTTGAATATTTACAGGTGGATTTCTGCCTTGATTATGAGTCGAAAATGTTCATGAAACCATTACATAATATCAATGGCTAAAGGGTTATGCAATAACAAAGTTTCCATTTTTTTTTCAATATTTCTGACTTATTTTTTAATCAAATACCAAAAATTCATTTGTTTCAATAAAAGTAAAATAATATAATAAAAACCCTGAAAAAATTCCAATTGGAATGAATGGAACGTTTTTATCTTTTTATTTGACTTATGTTAAAGTGATTGAATTTTTGATATAAGATATAAGTTATTGCTATGTACAACGTTTTTCAAAAAATAAGTCAGAAATATTGAAAAAAATTCAACTTTGATGTCGTACTTCTCCTCAATTATTGATATTAGGTCGCTCGATTATCCGATCGCAGCAATCCATCTGTAAAGTATTGTGGACTAGCTCTGTTACACCCTGTATGTGTAAAACTTGTTTTCAAAACCGAAATGATTGTCACCGCTCCGGGGGGAGCTATGTGGTGTCAACAACCCGTTACCCAACGCGTTTTGACCAGCGCAGGAAAATCAATTGCACAAGAAAAAAACATGCGCATTCAAAAGCGCGAACATACAAATAAGATCGACATCGGAGATTACAAACCGCTGACCTAGCACATACTACGTCGCATACAGGAGAATATCAATGAGAAAGGCACACGAGAATTCTGCTGATACCACAGATCTCACGCAGACAAAGAAAAGTAAATATGATAACGGGCCGCTTCTCACACAGGTTTTTTGTACACGTCTAAATACCAAACCCGGGATATAAAATATGTGTTGGCGACGTCCCGATTCAGTTTCTCTCCATCGCCTCAACCACGAGGTAACGCTGCCCGACGATTTTACTCGTAGCATCACCTAGCTACGGAGTTTGTCTCTCTCTAGGCCATATGACCAATCTTCAATTTGAAGCAGCTACATCAAACACAATCGCTACGCCACTCATCTCATTCCTCGCTACGCCTCCAGTCTCCAATCCATCGATGATTGTCAGCAACATCCACTGTCTTCGCCACCTCCAGCAGCAAACACCATCTAATCCCGACGGTACCACCGTCATCCTCGACCTCACCACGATACGCCACCTAGATCAGTCGTTAGCACTATCTCCAGCTCACAGTAAGATCTTAACCTTGATCGCTTCCTGCACCCGCTTTGCACGAGACCGGGAACTTTGTTGTTCCCGGTCTCGTGCAACATTGTTGACGATCCTTGGCATACCTAATTAGCTGTACAGCAGAGAACCACGTTATATACCAAGGTCGAATGGCAATGCACTGACTGTAATTCATTAAAAAATAAATAAACAATATTAAACTGACCTCGGTTTTCTGCTCACATCAGCTATTTTTTCATCCTGTAATACATTGTACAAAAGTGGGATACGAGACACGGTTCCCCACGTTATGGTGACTCCGACGTGAATCGTCCCTAAATCTGGGAACCCCGTCGTGAAAAGCACCCCACAATCTATTTTTAGAAAGTTTTTTGTGTTTTCAAGTTTTTTTCATTATTTAATTTTCAATATAAAAACTAATACCTATTCATATTTAAAAAAATACTTCTGTTTTCACAAATTTATAGCAAAAAAATAGTCCTATTACAAATCTGTTACTGTCACATCCGGAAATTTCAGAAACGCGCAACTTTTTGACGAAGTTCGTCAGTTCTTTCATCGACTGACAGTGAATCTATTTGAATAAAGCTTATATCATCAAATTGGCCGTTAGTTCAAAAGGTAACTAATTTCAAAGAATATTTCTAAATCTTTTATGAATTGAAAAAAGGAGTAGAATCCAAACGAAAAGGAATTTTCAAATGGTATGGTTCCTTTTATATCACTTATTTTTTGCTCATTGATATTTTTCCAAGAAAACGATATGCTTTCCATATATTCGCCTTTTAAAGAAATATATTAAATATATGATCGTTGACTACAAAGATCAGAAGAATCAAATCAAATAAAGAAAAATTAAATCATAGTATAAAGAGAAAGAAGAATCGATATATCGTCAAACTGCTTCCATCCCTTATACGTATTTTTTATACATTCTTAAGTGACACGACAGTCTTTGACATGTGAACGATAAAACAAACATAAAATTAAGTTGGTTTTTTCGCATTTTATTCACATATTCAAAAATACTTTCACATATATATTGTCTACATGTAAACTTCATTTTATTGATATTTAAAATGTTCACAAAATTTTCATAATGTATTTTGACATTTGAAAGAATTTAAGTACAACACGCAAGTGTAAATATAGTTTAATCCAAGTATTACAAAATGACATTAATTTTAGATTATATATAATTTTATATAAAGATTATAAAGAATAAGACGCGAAACATAAGATAGAGAAAATCGTTGTGAAATTTTTAGATTTTGCAAAAGGTGTTTTATTATTATTAAAAAATGGCACGTTATTCACGAACACCATTTAGCGTAGATTTGAAGTTTGGTCTCTCGTTTTACTCACTTTTGCGCAACCAAATTGCGGCCCTTACAAAGCCAACAGAGTAGAGACCACGGGAAAAACCGAGTCAAAGAGAAATAGGCGGAAAATATCAAGACAAGTATTAAAAAATTTATTACCTTTACAAATTTGAAATTTTCTTCACATATTTTGATATTTGAGACTCTTTATTGATGTAATTTTTTATATTTAATATAGAAAATTTGATGAAAAAGTTATAAAACAATAGAAAAACGTACAGAAATTGTGATGTTAGAGTTAAGGAAAACTTAAGATGTTTAAATAGTAATAACATTTCCGAATATTCTTATTATCTTTTTTTTATAATCAACCTTTTGATTTTAATAAGGGTTTACACGTTTTACATACAAATTATTTAGGATTACATTTGGATAAATTGGACATTTTGGAAACAAGATATATTGTAAGTAGTAAATTAAACATTATACATAACCAGGTCCTTTTTGCAAATATCTATTTACTTTTAAATTTATATACACAAAGTTACACGGGTGTTAGAAATGTTAGTATTAATTTCTTTGGGGGTAACCCGCGTCAAAATCTGGTCCTCAGAAGAATCATTCGTCAACCGACGTTTCGCCTGAATCACAACAGGCATCTTCAGGGTGCCTTGTTAATAAATTTCCATCACGAGGAGCAGTGCGAGCACGTTCGTTCGTATCGGAAGCTTACTACCAAGTGAGGTCTGGCAAGTCAAAATCTAAATTTAGGTACTTCGGTCATTATTAGCCTTAATGGTTTTTGGGAATTTGGTATTGAATATTGGGTATTCTCGGCCGTTGTTGGCCTTTGTGGCGTTTTTTGGCTCCTTGTGATACTTTTTTTTCCATGCCAGTGGGAGACATATATTCATTCTTTTATATGTATATAAAGACACAATATAGACTTTGATAATGCCAGGATATTGGTTAAATTGGATAGAGAGTCATCGAGTATAAAGAGAGGCGATAGAAATCGAGAAAAAACATATAGTCTAAATACTCGAGATGATTCTCGAAGACTTCCTATGGCTTGGAAACCGATTCTCGCAAAACGAAAACTCAAAATTCCATACCACCATCTGCACCGGCACATCATTTTTCTTCTAATACTCAAGATATTCAATCGGTAATACACGAATCATCCAGCACAAGTGGACAGGGTAATTTACATAATTCAGCACCTATACCTACCGATGGATTACGAAGATCGCAGAGATTAAAAGAAAAAAGTTCTAGAAAATAGTCAAGTGAGTTTTGATACCATAGAGTATCGCCAGTATCAGTACAATTGATTGCGAATAAATTGAACTGCACAACTCGACTCAGAGATGGCGTTAGTTTTGCTTGCAACTGATACATGAAACATGGCGACGATTTGGTTACACTGAACTGAACTCGAAGCATTACAGTCTCATTGGTGAGAGATTTTCGCGTCACCCGCGAACAAGGACGGCTAGTCCGTAACTTTTGAGGTAGGGATGGGTAAATGGAAAAAAAAATATCGATATATATCGAATGGATTTTTTTTAAAAGTATCGAAAATAATCGATATACATTGCGAAAAATATATCGATATTATTTTTCAAAAATGTAAGGGGAATAAGCTTTTGGCGACCAAAAAAAAAAAAAGGTCACCGGAAAAAATATATCGATTATCCGAGAATGACCAAAAAAAGGTCGCCAGAAAAAAAGTGAAAAAAGATACCCAAAAAAAAATATCGATATATCAAAAAAATATATCGATTTTCGATTTTTTTTATTTTTTCAAAAAAATATCGATATTTTGATATATCGATATTTTTTACGCATCCCTATTTTGAGGCCTTTTTAGCCTTGACAATGGCACGTGATACCGTGCCGAAACGTCGGCCTAGGTCTTCTCCGGGAGACCATTTACAGGAAACGCGAGATATTCCAGAAACAACTTTTTTTATAAAAGCCTTGGAGCTTCTGAACTAGAGAGAACTGGCACTAAACTGAAATAAGTAGAACAAGACTCTTAAAGAGGCCAAGACCCGCTAGGGGTTATAGAGCCAATAGTGATGATGATATTTCACAACATAGCTTACTGCATGTGATATTCTTTTAAATTTTACTCATATCATGTTCTCACGAGGCGAAGCTCAAACTAAAATCCACGTTTACTCTAGTAACATGGATTGTCTACGTCTAGTTTAATTAATTAAAACGAAGTAAGTACAAAGTTAGTACTCCGACTTTTATTTTTTGAACGGGTGTATTTCGAGTTCTGTTTTGAATTGATGGCAAGCACACCCGTTCACTCCAGAAGTCGAGATCCAAGTGGATCTTTGAGATCTAAGGTCCGAAATGTTGGGTACAATATAACAGTCTTTCTCAAGACTACAATACGCGGGTTATTCTGGAATATAATCCTTCATCTTTTACCCGCGAAAATCTTAATATTAATGTATATATATATATTTGTTTGGGACCTGGTAATTCTTCTATTATGGATGGAAATCCCGTTAATGTTATTTATATTGTTCGTATTAACATGCTCATTTACGGTGTGAGTAATTGGAATCGGATTATTAGAGATTGATTTTGAAAAGGTTTTGCAGTCGTTAAGAATGGATTTCCAAGTATTAGGAATTCGGATGGTTTCGTCGCGGCAGTTCATGTTATTTTTATTTTTATGTATTTCTATTGCTTCCCTGTAAATTCTGCATGTTGAATGAATATCATAGATTTTATTTCCAGCGTTTTCGTTAATTTCTCCTGCAGCCACGACACCTGAAAATATAATATAGTATATAAATTTAAATTTCTTCCTTCCTTCCCTGTAAATTCTGCATGTTGAATGAATATCATAGATTTTATTTCCAGCGTTTTCGTTAATTTCTCCTGCACCCACGACACCTGAAAATATAATATAGTATATAAATTTAAAATAAAATAAAATTTAAAATATTGCTAATTATATTTAAACTTATTACAACAATCTCTATCTTATTTTTTTATGAAATACTTCTGGATTTTTCATAAATTCACTACCATAATGGTACATCCATAGATAACTTTTAATTTGATACATTGAGTTAATAAATATTTGATAATATTAATAATGTTTAAAAAATTGTGCACACAATTTAATAAATAATTAATAAAAAATATAATGCGCTGTTAAAATATTAAGCACGCGGTTTTTATTTGAATGAACGATAAGTTAATTTTGCTTTGTTAGCTTCGAAATAATACTACGTGACGAGGGAATCAAACAGAGACTGATGACAATTTAGAAATTTCATCGACATCGAAATGCTCACGAATTACCTCGTAACGCGCCGTGCATAATTGGAACTAAGCATTAGCGCTGCCAAAACATGTACCTGGAAATTAGCAAAGGACAGACGTCATTTTTATTTTCGCCTTATAAGAGACGGATATTTTAAAGAGTACATATTTGGGAACAAATTATACAAAAAATAAAAAGCTGGGTAAAATCAATGAAGCTCATTTCTTTGCTTTTCAGAGATTGCTTTTAAAGAGGTTGTTATACCAGAATTCAATAACTAAGCTTTATGAGATATTTAAAAGCAAAATAACGATTTCCAAGGCATAATTAATCCACTTTAAAAAAATGATTGCTTGAGCGTCTCATAAAAATAATCATCCCCTGTCCCTTACCTACGTTTTAGTAGTTCTATTATTATTTTTTAACATTTTTTATATCCAGAATTGCAGGCATTTCTCTTTTACCTCGAACGCCGTTTTTCAGGAATCAATTATTTTCTAAATTATTCAATACGATCTTTTCAAATAAGATGCATTGTGTTCATTATAAACTGGTCTACAAATCGAAGCCTTACTAACTTAGGTAATATGTTAAAAATTATTATGCCAAATTGAAATTTTGTCAAGTAATACGTTCTCGGTGGTTGTTTGGTTAAAGTGGAAAATGCTGGCTTAGCTTTTTACACTACGAGGTACTTTGAAATGATAGAACTATTTTTCTTTTAAAATCACGAATTCAATACATTCTAAATTAGTAATGTGACTAGGTGACTGCATAGAAAACATTTGTTTTTATTTTTGAATATTGCTGCCTTTGTTTTTATACCTCTCGTACAATACTGACGCAAGCGATCACTCAGTGGGTGTGAAGATTTAAGCGTAAAGCTTTCACTTTGAAAGTGAATCGCAGGATTTGCGGCCCAACGTGGTAATCTTGCTAGACAATGGAGGGAGTTTGGGAACTTGGATTAACGGGAATGTTGTGCCCCACTAGATATTCTGAGGACGGTAAAATCATGAGGGTACAGTGAGCACATGAATTCTGCAATACTTACAAAGCCCTCGTACACAAGATAACAGTTTCAAGGCCATACGTCGTCTACAGGATCAAGACAGACCAAGATATATGTGGATCTGCAAGGGAGTGGGTGCCCGAGATACCGGACTAGCGACTGTTAATTTATATATAATTTATATTAACTATTTATTTATTATTAATATTAATTTAATAGTAAATTGAATGTTATAAATAATCAGGTCCTTTTTGCAAATAGTTATCTTTTAAATTTATTTTCATGTTATGTAAGTACTCTATATTATTCATTTTCCATATATATCTTTTTTAATATTTTGATTATCTATACTTCGATTTTTAAATTTTATTTTTGTTATCCTGACGAAAAAGCCTTTGGCTTCGAAACATGTTGAATTTATTGCAATAAAAAAGTGGTGTTAATAAAGTTATTTTATATAAATTAAAATATTTTAATTAAAAACTTAAATGAGAATTAATAAAGAAAAAAATTTCTATCGAAAAAATATATAAATATCGCCGAAACTTTCTCTTTTTCGAAAAACGTTTTACTTATTACACTTCGTTTATTATTCACTTTTGCGTCACATTAATAAGGTCTGAAAAAAAGCTGAAAAAATTTAAAGAATACATATTTTCGTAAAAATAAAAAGCACAATATAAATGACCCATTTACATAAAATGTAGAAAAAAATTATCTTGTAATCTAATCTCGACAAACTGCTCGTCTTCTAAACTTTAAGAGCTCAGTTGTTACGTGTATATTTATTTGAAACTTTCAAGTAGAAAAATCGTTCGAATCGTGATGAAAACTGAGCTTTTTCCGTAAATAAATGTGTTTAAATCTAAAAGTCAAATCGCTGCTAAAAAGAAACAGAGCTAATTTTTTTTCTGTTTAATGTACAAAAAATGCCTTTTCGTAGAGCAAAATACTTTCGAGTAGTTAACGGACCTCATTTAGGAAATAAATTGGCCGATGGCAATCAGATATTTTGTTTTCGGCGGCGGATTTTGCACTGAAACCTCCAAATGCTCTCTTTTGCTTTGTAATCCGCTTGACTTTGTCATGTGTTAAGTATTTACAAAGACAATCTAAGTAAAAGCACATAGAGTTAGTTATAATTATAAATAACGTCATATATTTTTTTTTCTTTATTTACGTAGTTGGCTTGGAGGATTTTTAAATTACTTGTTTATGTCCCTGAATACTCCCATTTCATTTAAAATTTACCCAATTTATAGAGATAGATTCACATCTTAGCACGTAATTTTTTTTTTGGGTCGCATTCCTAGGATTGGTCTGCAACAAGCACTCGCTTTCTCCACTTTTCTCTGTCACCTGCCAGCCCTTTCATTTGTTGGTAGGTGCTACAGCGCACATCTCTGATAATCTGGTCTACGTAGCTTAATCTCGGGCGGCCTCCACGATTGTTGCCTTCAACATTTCCCTCGACGATGGTTAAAAGCAGGCCCGGATGCCTCATATTATGGCCTATCCAAATTACTCGCTGTTGAGCGATTCTGTTAAGGAGCCACCTCTTTTCGCCCGCCCTGCTCAACACCTCGTCGTTTCGGATATGTTCTGACCAATGGATCCTCGCCATGCGCCTGTAGGACCACATCTCAAGGGCCGCTAGCCTCCCGGACATGCTCTGACCGATGGTCCATGTTTCGCTGCACTTAATTATCTATATAAAACCACTGCGCCTTCTCGGAGTGGTTCGTCTTGATGATTAAAATATCAATTTCGACCATCTGAATATCTAAACATTCTCCCTCATAATATAAAAAAAAAATTTACCCTTAATTGCACTTAAATTAGAAAATAATTTAAAAAAACAAATAATAAGGACATCTTTCAACGGCGGGGACAGTGAATGGTTTCGTTCATGCGGCCGCGCTGCAACGATTTATACGACTTGCCGCAAATGTGTTTGATAGTACACCATTTTTTGGCGTAAAATCATATATTACACAAGACAAGAAAATATATTAACATAATACAAATTCACATACGTTCATTCTACCAGCTGATTACCGGAAAATTGCTTGACCACAAATGCTCGCCACACAGTTAATCGCACGGAAAGTTACTCGCTAGGAAATTTTCTCACCAACGATTGCTTGCCACCAGATAACTTTAACTTTCTTAACCAAATCTTAATTAACTAACCTAGCTTTTATAAATACTTTTAATCAAGGACAATTATTTATAAATAATAATTTAAGTTAATATATGTATATTTAATAGGTTCATCAATAATTTAATAAACGTGTTTCTTAATCTTCATTATCTATATTTATATTTAAAAAGAACTAAAATACCGTGTCACGCTACACGGTGAGAAACTGAGCGAACAATTTTCCGCATACCATACGAGCTATTTTATTATTATTATTATTTTATTTATTTATGCTTTATCAGGCCAAGGGGCTCAATTACAGAAGCGATACGCAACACAAACACCCAGGCTTGAATAAATCACATGGATTAATTGTGACCTCACCGGGAATCAAACCCGGAACTCTCGGTGTGAGAGGCCGGTATCTTACTCACTGGGCTATGAGGGCCACCTTGCATTACTATAGTACCCTATATTTTTGTGTCTTACAAGGATTTGTATGAATATTGGATTAACATCAGTAGCTTGTTGGCCTTGTGGTTAGGACTCTCGCCTCGTGATCCAAGGGTCGCAGGTTCGAATCTCACTCCAGACAAGCAAGTTAGTCCTATTTTCATAGCACAAGCGTTTAACTTAATTTGAAAATAGTAAGAATATTGATGTGACATGAATTCCGTGTTCGCATCTCTATTTTTTTAATTTTTTTTTTAAATCAATCCCATTATTTTTTTAAATAAACTGTAAAATCATCAAAAATAAAATCAATAATATACTGTCCTGGTCCGAGTGGTATCTATACTACCGTTGTTACCGAGTCCTGGTACCAACAGTGGTATAGAAAACATGAAGCCTAGAGCAGAAAAAAAAAGATATCAAATTGAAATGAAGATCACATGGAAATATATTGATCTTACATATATTCCGTATACGTATTTCTTTTTAAATAAAATGTGGTAAATAAGTTTACGGTGGGGTCAAAGAATTAACAAATTAAGAGGAAATTGAAATATGTGACCACGTTGAATGAATGACTGAAGAGAGGGTGGAAAGAAATAAATATATATGACGCGAGTCTTGTCGGTACCCGAAATAGAGGACAGAAACAGAGGGATAATTGGCACGACCAAGTTTATCGTATACTGGATGATTATCCTAAGTCAAATGCATCGGCAATCAACGAGCTTGCTTGAGAATATAGATGAATGTGAATAGTGCAAGTTTATACTCAGTACAAATTAGTGTGACGCCCCAATATCTCTGATTTTTCCCGCATAAAGTGAAATTATGCTAACTTAGTTAAGTGCAAATACCACCGAGCTACAAATTTTGAAAGATAATTGTAATATTTTTTCCTCCTTTATTGATCGTTTTTACATGCAAGTGAACCATACCTAACGTGCCTTCTTCATAAATAGTAACTTCGTCAGGATCATAAATAGTACTTGTGCAAAAGTTGAAATTACTGTAATGCAATATAATATATATTTTATTTATTTCAAAAGATGGGGTGGCCCAGGGATGGTCCTAAAGAGTATAAGCGATAAATTTGGATTATGTCAGCATTGAATTTCAGGAAATCAAAAGTGATGGTGTTCGAGAGGGACGAGAGAGAGACTAAGTGTAATAGTACAAGAATCAATATTCCTGCATCATTGAAAAATCTATCTATCATCAAGTTTTCAGGAGAGACGTAAGAGCACAATAATCCATCTATTGTCAAACAGAGGCGTAAAAGAAAGAGAATCTATCTTTTGTCAAGTTTTCAGGAGAGGGATAATAGAAAAAGAATCTTTATGCATGCAAGTCAAGTCAGGAGAGGTCAAGTAGAAAAATGATCTATCTATTCTCAGGAGAGGCGTAATAGTTCAAAAATATATCTATCGTCAGGTTTTCAGGATAGGCGTAAAGGCACAAAAATATATATTTATTGTCAAATTTTTAGAAGAGACGTAAAGTAAGGAAACGATAAACAAATAAACAAATTGCGTATTTGGGAAGTATGTTTAGTAGAGACGGCAAGGCTGAGAACGATATAAAAAGGAGATTGACTCCGAGAAATAAAGTAAATGGCCCTCTGAATGCAATTATAGCCAATAAGAATCTGTCAAAAGAAGCCAGACTAGTGAAACATAATGGCATTCTAGTGCCAACTATGATAAGCAAGTCTAAAATTGGCAAAAAAAGGAATGAAAGTAGACTGAATGCGGTCACTAATGATTAAAGTCACTAATAAGTAAGATAGATACATGGAATAAGTAAGGGATTGCTGAAATGGTTTGGTCATGTGAAACGTGTGAGAAATGAAAGGATGGTTAAGAAAATTTATGAGGCGAATATCGAAGGCAGCAGGAATACAGGACTTCCGCGAAAGACATGGTACGATCGGATACTACAAACATTGGAGGATGGCCCTGTTAAAAGTCCTAACAACCGTAGAGCATGCATGAAAGGATGTACGAATGTACCTAAAGCAAAATTGATGTGCCAAGATAGAAGAATATGGCGTTCTATACTCTCCGCCTACTCCTGCGGTGAAACGGCTTGATGGTTAGATAATTAGTTGAAGTTGGTTTAGATTGGTCAAATAGTTTAGAAATGAATAGATAGGTACGTATCAACTTTTTTATTGGTAATACCATTTTGTATTTGGAATATTTTGTAATTATTAATCTTTATAAAAAATAATTTATATTTATCACAAAAAAAGTTGTTTTTTTTAACATTTTTATGTTCGCTCATTTTTATTCTGAGACCCGCTTGGTAGAGGGTTTATTAAACTACCCCTTTCACCGTTCTGCTTCAAAGCACTTTTGGTAGATTCATGGCTCGGTGCCCATTCTGAACGACGGTGAAGTGTACAAATGTGTTACAACCCATTGTAAAGGTGGTCCTCTTTTATTAGGGAATGTAATTTCGAACGCCCTCAGTATTATTTTCCCAGCTGTAATACTATAAATAAAATAATAATAAAAATGAGCGGAATTGTATCATATTTGTAGGATATAATTCAAAAATTTTTTTTAAAATTATTATTTATTAAATTTAAATCGCATTGCATGTAACGTCGTTAATTATGTATCATTTATTTGCATAACAGAATGTAAATATAAACGCTTATCCACCATTAAGAGAGAATTTAATTCTCGTGTTTAAAGAATTAAAAATGGGGGGCATTGACATATATATTATTAATGTAATCATTAGTATCATTTCATATTATATTGAAAAAGGATATCCCAATTATAATAATTTCGTTGTCTGTCCGTATGTCGGTCCGTCCGTCCGTTTGTCTGTCTGTCCCCCTAGGTAACGTCATGTAACGTCTGTAATTTGGTTCGAATTCACGGTTAAAAAACAAAATTAAACGGCTGGAGATGAAGCTTGAACCCTGGGCGAGCGAACTCAAACGCGGAGACCTACGGAAGTTACCATCGCTGTATGTGCGGGACCCTTTAAAAATAAACTAGATATAAACTTAGCAAGACGAGAACCATATGTACCAAAAAATAAATATTATACAGCGCGCAACATATTTTCTAAAATATTTTTCCTTAAGTATACTAAGTGCTTTATAAACATTTTCTCTGCAGTCAATGGCATTTCCTGTGTATAAATATCGGCTCTCATCCAGGGGGCTCAGATTCGATTTCCGGTATCGGATGTTTTTTTCTCATTTTCTATTTTATATATAATATTTATAATTAAATTTTGTTATAGCGTTAGTTTTATGCACGCACAATCATGACAGAGTTTTAAAATATTTTCAAAAAAGTCGTTATTACCTTTTCATGCATGTCGGCTATAAATACTTATCCTTCAGGAACCGGCATGTAAAAGTACCGTCATTTTTGCCAGGTTACAGCTAGTTACATTTGATTTTATTATAAAAATTAAGAATGTACCTATTGTAATAACATTTAAAAGTATATCGAGGGTAGAAAGCCAAAGGGGCGTTAGTGATTATTTCAAACTTTACAGGAAAACAAAAAAATTACTGATCTTGTCTTTATTTCTTTAACGTTTAAACGATTTCCATACCTATGTGTTTTGGAAAACATTTGATAATTAAACAAATATTGAAAAAATCAGATTGACTGAACTTTTTTTTTGCTTTCCGAATTTAAAAGAAAAGTTCAAAATAATCAATTTCGCCCTTTTGGTTTTCTATTCCGATTCATCGATCGTTTTTGATAAGATTTTTTTTTTCATAGCATTGTTGAGATTAATTTTTTGAGTAAGTTTTTCAATTTAATTTTGAAATTCCGTCATTTCTTTGGGACGAGCATTAAAAAATAGATATCCTTGATATGTGAGAAATGATATGTTATAATATCCAAAAAATAAATAAATATTTTGAATGCAGTCACCGAGAACTACTAATTTAAAATGTACTGAAATCTAGATTTCATGAATCTTTATCTTCAAAATCGTGTTTCCTATAAATTAATAGGCTATATTTCCTACAAAAATTCAAATTCAGTACGTTCTATATTAGTAATCCTCGATGACTGCATTGAAATTTTCTTTGGACATTGCTGGCTTTTCTTTTATACCTCTCAAATGATGTTGGACTGTGCTTGTATAATATTAAGTTAACAAAATATTTCCAACCAATCTCGGTCTCTTACTAAAACTTTACAAATGATGAGCACAAACATTTTGGTCAGTGCCCTTTGGCAATATAAAATTTAGAGAGCTGTCTCTAAAAATTTCTATTTTCTATATATAAAAAGTTATATTTTCAGCTATGATGTTTTGTGGCAACAAAAATACATTCGAATAATTTTTTTTTCACTTTACCATGTCACATAAAAATTGCACAAAGTTCATTTTATTACCATATTTTCTGGCTTACGTTGGTAAATATTTTAAATTTAAAAATTATTTTCAAAATTGAAAACTGTTGAGTGAGTTATGTGCTGTCGTGAAAATAATCATGTTGCCTGGGCTTAAGCGAACTAAAAAAATGAAACATCTTCTTATTAAATGATGTAATGTTTCGAAACTCGAAAAAATCTAAAAAAAAAATTCCGAGAAAAACGCAAAAGAATAATGAAATTCGTTTAAAAATTCACCGACCACGCTACTTTTGAATTGCGACACCACAGCCTTTTTTAGAATTTTATAATAAATGAGTAGGTACACATACAAACTATTCTTAAAACTTTGAGCTTTGAGATAAAGTTACGAAAGAAAACATTTTTTTAAATTGCAAAGGTTATTAAACCCTCAATTTAAAACTTCAAAAAATAATTCGAGTTGCGGTAATGTTTGTTCCTTTTTTTTTCGATTTTTCAAAAGGGAAGTAGATTTAAGAAAAAGCAAAGAAATCTATCACAGATAAATTGAAGTTTTTTGAAGAATTTTGGGAATTTGTTTAAATTGCAATGTGTTTTGTTAGTTTTTTGTGAATCAATAAAATGAATAAAAAAATAAAATTTTCAACCCTACAGTAATCCAACTCTTGGGCAAAACCGGGTAGTAGGACCTGTAAATTAATGAATTTTCTGAAAAACAAAATTATGTTAAAGATTTAAATGGTGTAAAACGTACAAATTGATTTTTAAGTTCACCGCACACTTCATGAAGTCTACCTGCTATTTATCAATTTCAGTTGAGTTATCATTTTTTGTCGTCATTAGACTAACATTTTGAAAATAAATTGGCTTACAAATATATACAACGTGGAGAAGAACAAGTTCTCCCTAGCATATAGAAAAAAGATGAAAAAAAGTATTCAGAGTACAAAAGTAAATATTTCCTACGTAATTGAATTTTTTAGCACTTTATTCGTCTCTCTTACAACGCCAGTTATTTGATATTATGATTAAAAAACCAAAAAGAAAACAAAATAATATAAGATTTAATATAAGAATATAATTTAACTAGCTCTTCGTACCTGGCGTTGCAGGGGTTAAGGATTAAGTTTAAAATAAATTTGTGGGGTTAAATAAAAGTTTGAATCGAACGGTATAGATTTGTATCGAAAATATATCAGGGAGAAGGTAAAAGGGAGGGAAGAAATGTCACTTTTGTTACCCGCGGAGTCCTAGGAATAAGTTTCCAAATTATGTGTCCGATTGATCAAACGGTACAGATTTACAACGAAAATATGTCAGTGGGAGAGGAAGGGGTATGAAAATAGGGGGGAAATGTTGCCTTTGTTACCCGCCGAGTCCTAATAAATAATTTTTCAAATTTTGAGTCCGATCAGTCAAACAGTACATATTTGCATCGAAAATATGTCATGGGGAGGGGAAGGGGTATAAGAATAGGGAGGAAATGTTGCCTTTATTACCCGCCGGGTCCTAAAGCATAAGTCTGCAAAATTTGGATCGAATCAAAAAAACGGTGTGGATTTGTATAGAGAACAGACAGACAGACAGACATTGAGTTTTATAGGTATAGATATAAAAATAAATGAAATTTAAAAAGAAACCCATTTATATTAATTTTGTACGAAAAACAGACAGTAATTAATTAAATTTAAATTATCGACTAAAGTAAAAGTATTTAGTTAAAATTAAGTATGTGGGGGGACACAAAGGTTCGATTGTTTTGCAAAGACTTTAATTAAAACAATATTACCATTGAATCTAGGCTGGGATGGATAGGACGCCCTATGTATTCCGCCGGGACCCAAAGAATAAGAATGCAAAATTTGGATCAAATCGGCAAACGTTGTAGATTTGTTCAGAAAATATATCAGGTAAGATAGTGGAGTAAAAGGGGAGGGCAGAAAAGTTATCTTCATTACCTTCCGGATCTTAAAGAATGAGTTTTACAAATTTTGAGTTCGATCGGTTGAACGGTACAGAGTTGCATTGAAAATATATCAGGGGATGGGGAAGGGGTAAAAGTGTACCCTATGGTACCAGGAGTATGCAAAATTTCAGTCGAATCGGACAAACGGTGTAGAGCTGTATACATTGAGTTTTATAGATAAAGATACGCTTGAACCACTGTAATGACAAAAAAAACATATATTTATAGCATTCAGTTTTTTACAGGTAGAATTTTATCGGTCTATATTCTTTCAAAGCGGCTGATATTCGTTTTCATTGATACCATTAACTGAAATTATTTTCCGTGTCACTCTTGCACATATCTAAATATTTAAAAATATTTGTAGCATTCGAAAACAAATAACGTTTTATCAAGCCTACCATTTTAGGTGGTCAATTTGTCACCATCACACCACTCTGTAAGCAGTTCCTTTCTTGATAATTTGCGAGCTGAAAAATAAATTTAAAATTTTTATTGAATCCAAAAGAAAGTTATAATCTGAGAATGTATGTGGAATGGAAGAAGATTTTTCATTATTGGTATGCTGGGTATGAAAGGGCAAATATATAGCTCTGTTTGGTAGATCTGAATGGGACCTGGATGGATAGCAAGTTGGTGGTAATTTTGGGAAGATCAATAAGGTTGAGAATAATAATTACCAGTTGAGTAAGATTTTTAATATGTTTTTCGATTTTTGAATTTCGCTCACTCAGAATACACTTTTCAATCATCGTGTGACGTGGCATCAACTCTGAACCAGGACTAACTTCTCTCATAACGAAATAGGGTACCTACCTCCTCCTTTTTATGGGCTTAGTGAACAATAAGGCTCCAATAAAAGATAACTCGAAAAGGTTCATCTCGAAAGGGAAAATTGCATGTCACTTTTCTGGACAGCTCGAAAAAATTTGCAAATTTAATACAAGACACCATCAACATTAGCTAGCTTACAAACATTTGCAATGTTTAACAAATTTATCTATATGATAAAACAGTGTATATTATAAACATTGTAATACAATTCATAAAAGATAAACCGTGTACCTACTTTTGGGCCACACTGTTCATAAGTTGTGTTTACGAACGAGTTTATATAATTTTTAAGCGTCCGACTGTCTAATGAATTAACTATTTCGTGTACTCTTCTTAAATGCCACAGTCCGCGCTTTCATTGCGATTGTGAAACTTGCCTTTTAAGTCGTTTCAATGGATGTTGACTGCTGGATAATAATACAGAACCACTTACTTTCTCGCTCTATCAAGAAGCTTAGAGACAAAAGTAACCCTAATATTCAAACATAATATTTTTTTATTCGAGTAAATATACACGAAACGAAATGTCATCAATTTATTTTATCTTATTTATTCATTTTCTATTAAATTATTCGTGCAAATAAATAATTTAATACAATAGATTGACAGATTGTTTGGATTCTGACGGGTCAAAAATTATTCAACCTTAATAAAACATTACAACTAAGACAGATGTATAAAATAAAATAATGAAAATAAGAAAAGTTATGAAAACAAATGAATAATTTACGAAACTTATAGACACGTGCTTATAAGTACCTACGGTAGAATATAAAATTAAAAAATTGAATTAAACGAAGAGGTTTAAACCATTTTAAAATGGGTGAAATAAAACTGTTTTACATACTGCTGTTATCACTATCATATTATTAAAGTTATTACTCTACTTGAGATTAATTATATCGATAGTTAACCGCCAATACCTCCTTACTTAATTAATATTTTATTTTGATATAACACTCAGAAATAATATTATGTACATATCTATTTTAAGTGTATGCATCTATATATGTTCATATATAACGTGATGATAGAATTATGAGAAATTACGAAGATCCCTTTATAATTTCATATCAAAGACGACAATACTATGGTATGCTCTAGAACGCTCTGGAATTATTTAAAAACCTCTGGTACAGTTTGGAAGTCTGGAAGACGAGAAGATAAATGTTTCTGATTGTTGTTTTTCCACTACGGTGTGAAATTAATAATACTAAGAAAAATATTATGATTCGTGCGATCTTTCTTTCGCCAAATACACTTAATGAGAAATACGATAGCTTATCCTATAGCATGAACAACCTTTACACTGAGAACAACGCCTCCTCATTTCTCGTTATTAGTGACTTCAACCTCCCAGGCATTATGTGGCAACCACATGTAACTGTTTCATTTTTTCCAATTACTGATAGGATTCCAGTTCATCGGTGCTTCGCTAATATAATATCATTCCTAAATGTTTATCAATTTAATATTAAAGCTAACAAAAGATATTTAGACCTCCTTATAAGTGATTTCGAGTGCAAAGATACTTCTTGTAAGGACCCATTTCTCCCTCCTGATCCATAATCCTGTACTTGAATGCTTCATTAGTGTTGCGGTCCAATCAAATTTAATCCGCCAAAAAATTACAAAATGCAATTTTCGTAAAGAAAATTATGATGCCATTAGTACAAAAATCTCAAATATTAATTATTGGGATGAACTTTTTCCTCTAGACATCAAATCAACAACCTCTCGATTTAACTACATTTTGTTTGAAATAATTAAAGACTTTGTTCCATTCAAGGGCGTGCGCATGAACAAGTTCCCGATCTGGTTTTCTAAGAAGACGCCACCATCCCACTAATTGGAAATTTGCGAAATGTTTTCGTCATACTTTCAGGCAGCTTTTGAGCCTTCAAATTCTGCCGCCAGTGATCAAATAACTGCACCTGAAATCGAAGCATCTGATATCCTTTTCGGTAAATAATGTTACCGCAATAATTAAAGGATTGGACACAAAAAAGCCCCGGGCCGAATAATTTGGATTCCTACTTTCTCACGATAACGGTAGGGTCTATTTGTTCATCATTAACATTACAGCAGGCATTCATCACTCCAATTTACAAAAATGGATCAAAACAGAACATTGAGAACTGCAGACAATTTGTCTGTTCTCTATACAAATCTACACCATTTATCCAATTTAACTCAAATTATGAATACTTTTAAAAGAGAGCTGGTTAAAGCCTCGAGCATTCCGGTCGAATTACACTACAGATTGTTTATGCAAGCATCCAAAACACCAGCGATATACGGACTGCCAAAGATTCACAAGGATGGAGTTCCGTTAAGACCGATTGTGAGCGCAATAGGAGCGCCGACATATAAGTTGTCGCAACACTTGGCCAGTCTCTTACAGATGCAGACCGGGAAGACATTTTCGAGGGTGAAAGACTCGGCACATTTTGTTAAAATGCTGAAAACCGTGAAGATAGAAAGTGATGATATATTAGTCAGTTTTGACGTTACATCTCTCTTCACAAATGTGCCTGTCATTTGGAAGAAGTCTATGAGGAAGACATGTGCGCACTTTTTTGACACTGCCTAACAAGTGGATACTTTTCATTTCAGGGTGAACTTTTCCAACAAGTGGAAGGTGTAGCGATGGGAAACCCACTTTCCCCAGTAATTGCAAACTTCGTAATGGAGAAATTCGAAGAAACGGCTCTAGACACAGCAACTTTGATCCCCAAGGTTTGGTGGATGTATGTTTATGACGTGTTTGCAATCTGGCCTTACGGGAAAGAAAAACTACAGGACTTTCTCGAACACCTCAACACGCTGCACAAGAAATTAAAATTCACCATGGAGATAGGAAAAGAAAATAAACTATCATTTCTGGATGTAGAGGTGAAAAGGAACACAGATGGTAGTCTCGGGCACAGAGTCTACAGGAAGCCGATCCATACGAACCGCTATTTGCATGCAGATTCCAACCACCACCCAGCGCAAAAGAGAGGTTTAATTAATACCTTAGCTACGAGAGCTAAACGAATATGCCAAGAAGAACATCTGCAGGAGGAGATTCGTACACTGAGCGACGCGCTAGAAAGCAATGGATACCAAAGACGGCAGATACGGCACATCATAAGAGCCAAATCTAACAGCTCCGAGAAAAACACAGAAGCTGAGATCAAAGGGATTGCTTTCTTGCCTTATATCCATAATGTAACAGACAGGATTGCCAAAGCGCTCAAGAAACAGAAGATTAAGACAGTGTTCGGCACAAACAACAAGGTTAAGGACCTCTTAAGACCAGCGAAGGATCGGGATCCCCTTGAGACCGACGGTGTTTATAGGCTCGACTGTCAAAATTGCGACAAAGTGTATGTGGGACAAAAAGCACGCACGATTTCAAAGAGGGTTGATGAGCATAAAAGAGCATGCAAACTCGGTCACCCGGAAAAATCGGCATTGGCTGAGCGCTTTCTAGATACGGGCCACCATTTTTCATTTGAGCCGAAAACCTTAGGAAAGCCCAAATGTCATCACACGCGCCTGGTCAAAGAAGCAATTGAAATATACAAAGCACCCGGTAAACATTAATAGGGATGACATCCCCTCCCCCAGATCTATTTTCTGTACAAGTCTACACCGCTTGATTGATTGGACCGAAATTTTGCATACACATTCCAGATAGAAAAAATTGGTCACATTTCTTCCCTAGCCATCCTATCTAAGCCAGCCTTGATTAAATGGAAACCTTGTTTTAATTAGAGGCTTTACAAAACAATGATACCTTTATTTCCCTCCAAAAATTTATTTTCAACTTAATCCTTAACTTGTGCAATGCCGGGTACGACCATCTATTACAAATAAAACAAAAATCTCACTGAGAAAAAAAAAAAATTTTTGTTGAATTAACATTTATTTTTAAATCATAAATGCACGGTATTTGTTGTTTAATTTATTTGCATAATAGAAAATGTAGGGTCTGAAACAACTGTCAACTTGTCTCTACTAATGCGGAAATGTTCCAGTGGGAGAAAACGACAGAAACCAAACACGACAATTTAAATGAATTTTGAATAATCCATTACTTTGCAACAAAATAATGATAGTAAGTAATAGCCTGTTGGTATTTTAATCAAATAATTAATTCCTTGCCAATATAGACGGACTCTTTTCGTATTAAGGAAAAATACTTATCACTTTTAATATGCAGACGCAGTTCGATTTTTTCCTATGTATTAAATATATATATATATATATATATATACGAGAAGGCTATTTATTAAAACATATAAATAAAAACAATTCAAATCACAATTAAAAATTTAGTTAATTAGTTAACAAGATAATAGATGATCTCGCTAAGTAAGATTATCGGTAAGAGATGATCTCAGAAAATTATTAATATTCATTGCATAAATTGTAGAAGTCTCAAAATTGTACATATGAATCTATTTATATGAAAAATATGTATGGAAGTCCTTACAGGGTGCCCCAGGGCTTATTACTTGCAAGAGCTGGCTTTTGTGATCACTTTACAAATTGCAAGATTCACCAATTCCACCATAAGAACATCCACACATCAAAATGTTGAATGTTGTATATTTATTGTGTTCTAAAACTTTTTTTATATATTCGAATTTACTATGCTAGGGTATATATAGATTTTGCAGCTTGTAATTATACATCTATATTTTTTAAAGTGAAAAATTAAGATATATGATATTCTTCGGTATTAATTAACGTGTACATTAGAATACGCCTAAAATTTTTGTTTTCAATATTTTAATTCTTTTTAAAGACCGTATATAATTTAAAAAATACTTTTATACGTTTGTCCTTCATTAATCAATAATTATTTAGTTGTGGACAAAATCCAATAATTGTAATCACTTACAGTAAACAAAATGTTAGCAATTACCAAAATAATTTCATACAATGTAATTCTAGAAGAGATGATAAATATAGTGAATTCCAATTTTTTCTGGCTTCTTTTCTAAACTACCGTCAATTTTTAACCTTTTGTGTGTTCGTGGTAGGTATTTAAAATTATACGAATAAATATTCAAACCCGGAAAAATTCATTGCGTTTGAAAACTCCGGTATGGTATTTGTTAATAAAATACCGATCAGTACTCAAAATACCTTAACATTTTGATTCGTATTTTTGTTTAAAATAACTATATCCCAATTAAACCGAGGTTGGGATGTTGAAAAAAGCCTTTTAGGCTGTAGCTATTAGATATGTGGTTGATCGAATGCACAATTTAGAGGAATTATGACTTTTTAATAACAATAATAATATAACTAATAACACTAATAATCTGCGTACTTCGAGCACATTATTAGCAATGCAAAATGAGATCTGAATAAAAACTCATAAAGCTGGGGAAGGTAGGAGAGAAGTATATTAAAATATATTGTGGAAACGGAATGGAAAGCAGAAGGAATAGAGCACTGTTTGAATCCTTTGTAATGTCACTACTCCATCGTTAGATCTAGAACGGTCTATAATTATTTAAAACCTCTGGGAAACGTCTACAAAACTAGAATATCCTAGAAGCGACAAAAACCTTCTCCTAAACACTAAAATAATCTAGAAAGTTCGGATACACCAGCATTTGGAACTACGCCTGGAAAGTCATCGTGTTTTGACAATTCGTTCAGTGCGAGGTCAGCCATGAGCCGCGAAGTGACGGTCAGGGTGGCTAATCTTGAGATAATCAAAGCGATTAATAAAGCGAAATAGTCAAGCGGATTACGTAAGTGGCGAAATAAACTAGTACGACTTCTATGTGCGAGAACTGAATATTGTACGAGTGATTAATACGTGATAACCAGCGATAATAAAGTGTTCTTAGACGAAGTGATGTATTGCGAAATAGTTTAAATTAAAGTCTAGCTTAAAACTTAAGAATGTTCTTAGGTTTTCACGGCAACTCAGAATCTTTTGGTTTGTGTCTTCTGGGGTTTTATGCCGTGTTATTATGACCTTTCTGGCCAAAGTTTCGGATCCCATTGCAGAGTCCATCATCCCTTTGTCTGTTGGAAGAATCAGGATCTCTTCGTTTGCGCGAAGGCTCTTTAAAGCAGCGTGTTCCTCTTTGGATATATTGGGACGCGGAGGCCCAGCCTTTCTTAATATAGCACACGTATCCTGTCTAATTTCTTCTGCGATGGCAGGATCTTCGGGATAGACAGAATACGTGTGCTATCCTACTACTCCGCGTCCCAATATATCCAAAGAGGAACACGCTGCTTTAAAGGGCCTTCGCGCAAACGAAGAGATCCTGGTTCTTCCAGCAAACAAAGCGAATGCCACAGTCATTTTGAACCAAGCGGATTATACAGCGAAGATGATGGGACTTTAGGATAGCAGCACATATAAAAATATCAAGAAAAATCGAACGGATAAAATCGACAGAAGAACTAGGAAGCTAGTCAAAACTTCTAGTATTCCAGCCGATTTGCATTTCAAACTATTTGTGCAAGCATCATAAAAACCATCAATATACGAGTTGCCCGAAATCCATGGGGATGGTGTATCACTAAGAGTAATAGTGAGCGCAATAGGATCGTCGACATACAAGCTGTTATGGGAATTTCTGTATGTGCCGCTGTGGCCTGGACTGGGGGATGCTCCGGTACCGCACCTAGAGGTCCCGACTCCAAGGCCACAGGGATCCCAATATCGTTTGCACTTTGAAGCTGCATGCAGTGTGTCTAGGGTATATTACCAGATGGTATTCACGTTTTGGTGATGCAGCTTGGTCCAGATGGCAGGGTCGCCGCGGGGCTCTAACTTCTACTAAATGATGCGCTGAATGTAGCGTGTACAAAGTCACAAGTTTATTAAAACAAGTTAAAATATAAGTTGAATGGTATGAATCTTATATAAGTTATTTAAAATGGATCGCGGGATCGCGGATCGGTTTGTTAGTGCATATTTAGTACGCGCAAATTTAAAGGTCTAAAATGAAACAATCCGTAATAATCGCGGCGTTACACGTGATTCGTGTGTCGACGGTTGAGCGAGAGGGACTGGAATGAAGGTCTTCCTGCTCTCCGCCTGCAGGTTGGTTAGTTGCTTGCCACGGACGCCAGATGCCGTCCGTGTGCTGGAATCCACCACACTGTCACAACATTTGGCCGGTCTGAAAGGGGTGATATACTTGTTAGCTTTGACATTATATCCCTTTTCACTAATGTGCTGTGGAAGACGCTATGAGTCTGTTAGAATAAATTTATGATGAAGAAATCTGCGCAATTTTTAAGCACTGCCTGACGACTAGATATTTCTCTTTCCAAGATGATCTCTTCCAATAAGTGGAAGGCGTAGCGATGGGTAATCCACTTTCCCCGGTCATTGCTAACTTTTTATGGAGAAATTCGGAGAAACAGCACTGGATATAGCATCCTTTACTCCAAAAACCTGGTGGATATACGTCAATGACGTGTTTGCAATCTGGCCACATGTGAAAGACAAACTAGGTGACTTTTTGGAGCACCTCAATTCGCTACATAAGAACCTGAAGTTCATCATGGCGGTCGAGAGAGTCAACGTGCTGCCTTTTCTTGGTGTCGAAATAAAAAAGAAAGCCGATGGAAGTTTCGGACACAGAGCTATAGGAAACCTACCCATACGAACCGCTATCTTCATGCAAATTTCCACCATCACCCATCACAAAAATAGGTCTTATCACTTTGACCACGAGGGCAAAAAGGATATGCCAAGATGAGTTTCTACAGGAAGAGATGACAACACTCAGTAACGTTCTGGAGGGCAATGGTTACCAAAAGCGACAGATAGAGCACATAATAAGAGCGAAAACTGATCGCCCCGAAAAACGTACAGAACCTGAGTGCAAAGGCATCGCCTTTCTACCTTTTGTCAAAGCGTTGCGGACAGAATTGCTAGAGCTCTCAAGAAAAGAGACATCAAGACAGTTTTTAGAACCAATTAAAAAATAAAGGGCTTGTTGAGATCAGCAAAAGATAGAGATCGCATAGAAATAGACGGAGAAATAGACTCGACTGTCAAAACTGCGATAAAGTATTGAAATGTGCAATTTATCAATAAACCCCTGAACGCGGTTGCCGAGAACGTACTTGCTCTCTCATATGCAGAATTGCTTCTGCACGATCTAACTGACCAACCACGTTCAGGGTTATCTTACCTAGATTCTAAGCCTCAATGGTTGTGGTCCATTCCCTTTACTTTCTCTCAGATTGGTTGGGGAATTGTATGGAGAAAGTAAAATAAAAAAAACAGGGCCTGTATGGTTTTTACATGAGGTTTAATTACAATGATGGTATCCAGTCAGTTCAGTACACAGAGAATAGTTCAAAAGGCACAAATTTTACAGTATATTATACAATTTATAAACATGGTTTCATACGGGACAATGAAATACAATAGTAAAAAGGTTTAGGAAAAACACAGCGCCGAATTATCAAGTATGACCCTGGTGGCTACTAAAGTCAAAATGGATGCTCCTTTATAACGGAATTTAATCACAGTCGGGTCCACTACAGAATATTAATGTACATATAGTTAAGCTTCCAGAGGTCGGCCCAGTAGAGGCTCATGGGATATAAGAGTAAGTAGGAACAGGGATTGGAATAGACTTTATGTTTCCTATTTTAAAAGTTACATCACTTGAGTTCGATTAATGTCACTTGGTTATCCCTTTGGTAACTTTTGTAAATAGTTTGCGAATGTTAGAGATTAGCCATAATTGGCTCCTGTAAATTATGTATAGGTATAATCAAACACTTGAAACCTGTAATTTTTCTTCTGAGTATGGAGTGGATCGACCACCTTTAGTAAGGGTGCCAGCCCTGACCAGCTGTAGGAGGCGGCGGACGGTTGTCTTCCGTCAGCTGATCGGTCGGAATGGCCGAGCAGAGCGGCCGAAGTTTATGGCGATTTTTAAACAAGAAGACGCCAATGACGGTTGAATCTTATGAAGTCCAAGAGCACGGTATTTTTATTAAAACTTAAAAGAACAGGCGTTGTTTAATAGGGCACGAAAACGATTGTTTTTATTATACCCCTTGTTGGCGGGGAATGTTCAGGACGCCAATAGTAATGTATTATATTTTTTGCAAAGGGGGCTCAAGGCGCTTGCGAGGAACTTTTTTTTAACTTTGGTTTACTTCACCCTGGTTGTTTATAAAAACATAGAGAACGATTATTATAATGTATTTATTGTGAGACCGACATTGTCTCACACGACGAACTCGTTACTATATGCGTTTAAACTAGTTGAACACACTGTTTAACTTTATAACACGGCGGGAAGTATATTATTAAATCGTTTGAACACACTGTTTAGCTTTGTAACACGGCGAGAGGTATGTTATTGGCTCACATTTGAAAATTTACAACGAACAATTCCGGCACCGTAACTTTTATGCAAATGCGGCCGTAATTTGCTTAGGGCGGGCGGCGTAGCTGACGCACCGCAGGGCTCGGTTCCCGGATGATGACTCGAAGACTGACTGGTGAAGACTGGCTTGCCGGGCGCGGGGCTATCCTATATTAGCGCGAAGCGGAAGAGGGTGCGGGGGGGGGGGTTGCGCGCCGGTACAGTTGCTCCAAGAGTATGGCAGCGCGGCCCGCACGTCACGCCCTGCGTCTCCTGCCCGGAGGCCCCGCGAGGGCGGTTGACAGGGATACTATCATAGTGTGTGTGACTCGTAAGCCTGTGGGTATAACCTACGCGCGCTGGCTCCGGCCGCCTCGCTCGACGTGTGCGATTTCGCGTATTATTTGGTTAGGACGGAATATGTAATATTTACTTATTTTAAATTTATTTTGTTACGACAGAATAGTAATACTTCCTTTTTTGTCTAAAAGGAAGCATTACAGTATACGTAGGACAAACGGCGCATACAATTTCCAAAAGGGTTGACGAGCACAAATGGGCGTGCAAACTCCGTCATCCAGAAAAATCAGCAGTGACTGAACATTTTCTGGATACCGTCCATCATTTTGCATTTGTACCGAAAATCCTTGGAAAACCTAAGAGTCACCATACTCGTCTTATCAAGGAAGCACTCGAAATCTACAAGCACCCGATAAATATTAATAGAGATGATGGTCTCAAATTAAAAACATCACGGTATCCGGCACTTGAAAATCAATCTCATCGCAGTTCCCGCAGAGATCAGACAATAGATGAAACATACTGTAAGAAGGTAAATCTCCCTTGCGCGCACGGCAGCTGCGCGCGCAGCGGCAGGCGTGGAGGGGACGCGCGGAACCAGTGCGTCACCGTCAGCGGGCGGCCGCGACGGCACTTGAAATTCGGCAGGCCTTAGGTACAGTCTAGGTTTATAAGAGAATAGACATCGCTTAGAAGTTACCTACGCGTATTTATACTGACACCTGCCCTCTTCCTTGAAAACCCAATTTAACACATACATACAACACATGACTCCGACACGGTATTGCCACGTAACATATAAACACAGAAACACCAAGCATTCGACACGGTATTGCTAGCAAATACTTAACACACACTAACAACGTTCTTATCTTGCTTTCGACATGGTATTGCAAGCCAATACTTAACCTCAACACCAATTCACAATAAGATATCAGCCATGATGATGGACCCTGCAATGGGATCCAAAACTTCAGCCAGAAAGGTGGTTATAACCCCAGAAGACACAAACTTAAAACTTAATTCGTGTTAGGTGATTTTGTACATTGAATAATTAATTAATAACTTTTTCTTCAAAAATATCAAAATAATTTTGTGATGACATTATCATTATAATTAATAAAATAAACTTATTTTTTACCACTTTTTTATATTGAAAATGTCAACATGTTTCAAGGCCTATAGTCCATTTGTCAGGAACATGTTAATATTTTCAATGTATAAAGTGTAGTAAACAATGTTTATTTTATTAATTATATTAATTTTATAATTAATTAAAAAATAGTTTATTAATTTCCAGTGTTTTCATTGGACTCCCGCAGCCGCGACACGTGACAATATTATCATAGTTGCGCAACCTCGGAAATGGTTCAATATCCAATATGTTCATGATCTTCTACCTCTTGCATAAGATTAATCTATAATATATTCCAACCTTCGACACAGGAACACGAAGAAAAATAAGAAATTCTAGCCCCAAAATAATACCAAATAATAATAGCGAAAAAATAAAACCCGTCAAAAATGACGGCCCTCTTACATGCCGGTTCCTAAAGAATGAGTATGACACCCATGAAATAGTAAAATGGACTTATCAAAATATTTGAACATTTTTTTTATATTACCCTGCCGGCGATTGAGCGGAACATGAAATGGTTCACATCTTTGCTAAGTCTTATACATACGGTATTTTTGACGAGTAATGCAGGCTTAGCGATAGCAACATCGCCATGTTGCTATGTTTGCTGACCCGGGATTCAAGTCTCATTTCCGGCTTTTTAAGCCGTAAATTAGAACAAAATTACAGACGTTACACGAAGTCACGGGATACTCAGACAGACAGACAGACAGACGGATCATTTTGAATGTAATGTTTCCTTTGGTCATACTCCATTTGGCATCACATTTCATTCAATATATGATGAATCTGAAGAGCAAAACAAACTAATTAATTTACCAATTACCCATTTACATGCTAATATTATAATTATTAGCTAAATAATTCTAGATTACAAAAGATTTTTCTTTGTCCGTGTCTGTATGTATTGATTTTAAACTAATACTTTACTAACCATTTTATCAGGTAACAGCGCAGGTGCGGTGCCGAAAGGTTTCCTAGTTTTGTTTGGGAGAGTTTGGTCCCGCAGACAAGCGAAAATATTGCTTTTCAGAGCAAACATTTTGCAACGTCCGTAAACCCAGATTAAAGCGCCTAAAAGGACAATAATCTCTGTTGTTATTTCGTTTCAAAAGCAGTGTTGCGTAAAATAAATATTAACTTTACTATACTACTGTACACACAAACTATCTGTTTATATCACTGATTATTCAATACTGAGAAACCTCTTTTTTCTCGTACACTTTCACACATCTAGTCTTTGTTTTTGTTGCATTCAACATTTGTTTTATATATTTATTTTAACATCCTATCCGCCTAAATTCTACGTGCCCAAAACGAGTCTGCAGCTCTCTCTTATATTATTTAGATGCACTGACCATATCTTAAGAGCATGTTTCTTACTTCCTTTTTTAGATTTCAAAAAAGCTATAGAGAATAGCAGAGCTCGAAGTAACTGACATTACGATTCTCGAGATTGAGCAATTTTGCAAATTTCAGCGTAGAAATCGTGGCCCTACAACTATTTCTTTGGACTTCGGCTTTGAATTCTCCAATTGAAATACATTAGATCTCAAGGAAAACAACATGACTTACTTTTTCGTATTCATAAAGAATATTTTTGTTTTGTTTCTGTCAAAATCAATTTTTCTTCTTCAAACTTGTGGAAATTCTGCTACTTCATTTTCGCGGATCGCGATTTATAAACCCTTCAAAGTCAAACCAAGCAAAGCTACCCTTAAATCTAAAGAGCTTTTTGTCTCATATTGAAACACGTCCTATTCATCCTTGATGGGATGCGTAGATATCGAAGAGATCAAGAAACAATACACTGTCTTGACTTATCTGATCCCTTTGTAACCTTTGAAGGTCTGCGATGAGACTTTATCCACCCTTATGCTGGTGATATTTTATACACAATACGATCAATTGTGATACACAAGACCTGGGTTGCCAAGTTGATGGTGGGGGATACGAGAGGTGTATGTTAGTTGGACCTCAATTGTAATGAAAATGTGCCTATCCCCACATTTTTATTATTTTTAATCTATAAATATTAATATTTTTCTCCTTTTTTCGCAAACGTCTATATTTCTATATAAAAACGCAAACCGCAAATATAATAACGAGTCTTTATCTGACTCCCGCTCTGTGATGATTTTAATCCATCCGCACCACTTGATTTGAACGCTTTTTCCATACTTTTTCAAAACAATTTGTATCTTCACTCACTTACCAACCCGCATCTAGAATTAAGGGTGAAAATAAAGAAGATTCACATTAATTTCGCTTGTCATTCCCGTCAATTTCCAAAAGATAAGTCTAATTTGTCTTGGGTCTGTTTTTTCCTCTCACGCAAGCATATCGTGCGTTTCCAATACCAAAGCAGCAAAAAGAAAAATATGTTTTTCGTATATTTAAATAATATTATAGTAAAATTGATTCTAAACATATATTTTTAGCAGCAGTGCAGTTATATTTTTGAAAGAAATTTACCCAGGTGCTCCTTGAAATCTAAAAAATTCATATTAAAAAGATTTATTACAAATTTGAAATAATTTTCCAATAGATGGATCTGAGAAACAATGCAATCGTTTCGAATATGCTGTAAACAAATATACAATCGCATCCACTTTGTTTATTCATCACTCAATCGTATATAATTTTCCGCACATTTTCCTGGGCGATCGCTATCAGACTACTTTTGCCAAATCCAGACTTTACTGCAATTGCACACAATACATCGTATGCCACCAATCTTGCTTCTACTGTTATTTTAATAGAAAGGCATTAGGTACACCTATAATAAAATATAAAGCAAATATTTTTAAACAGCAGGCCAATGATGCTTCCTTATAAATTTTTCATTCAAACTTTTACACATTTTTAGACAGTTATTTAACTCAAATAAATCATTAATTATGATAAATTATTTAGGTTTCACCGAGATAGCGCTATTTAAATGGGAAACCATGGTGTTCATTTTTTTTGCATTTACACGACTTATAACTTGTTATAGGCTGGCGTAAGTTATCAGTTTTAGCTTTAAGCTACCTTAATTAATAGTTTATTATAATAATAATAATAAATAGTTTTCTAAAAAAATTTTACATAGTCAAAAGGTATCTAATAAATTATTATATAGAACGCCGCGCCGCTGCAAGGTGTAGTATAGCTTAAACATTTTGTCAGAATAAATCCTCAATTTTTATATATATTTTATATACATTTTTTATATTAATATTTTATTTATATTTATTTATTTGTTTATTTTATTACTTATTTACATTTGTTAATACAGGTTATTAATAACTGCCATAAAAAACGTGTATAAAATAAACGTCTATATTTTATACACGTTTAAGAAATTTCTTGATTTCTTTAATTTGAAGAATGTGTCTGCGAAATCCACCATACAAAGTATAATCAATCAGTGTTGGATTTTCCAGTCTGGCAGAGCTTGTATCATACGCGCATACATCACCGAAATAAACGATATCATGTGATGTTATAATTTATTTAACATGAAACAATGATTTTGTAATACTTCTTTAACAAGGTCTATAACTCTCATCTACATCTTCTATTGTCTCTTTAAAAAATGTTGAGAATACCGTTAATATTTTTACTTCTCATTTAAAATAAATAACCATTAACTATAATTTAGTAATTATCGTAAACCCACAGCAAAAAGAAGCAGTGATCTCTGCATATTCTATTCCTCCGCACATAAATAAGATAATTTTCATTCAATGATTGATAGATCAATAAATATATCTCAATAAATATATATCAATAATATTACAACCTAGAATGTAATAGTTAAGGCAAAATTTAATCATAATCATAACGGTTATTATAGTGAATTTAAAATATACATTTTTTTTTTTTATAAAAAATCCATAAAAATTAAGTGATCGTTTCTTTTATTCTGGACATAATATTACTAATAACATCGAAAACATTTCATGAAGGAAACAAACCAATACCTACTAAAATAATTCAATTTCTCCCTTCCAATATCAGACCTGAATGTAATATAATTCAAAGTCAAAAACAGATAACTTATAAAAAGTACAGTTTACGAAATTTCATGCGGAGACATGAAATTTAATTGAAAGTGTCCGTCCATCCAATTATATGAAATAAAAGATAAATTTATAAAAATATATTGATATCAGATTATTTGAAGGATGGCAAAGTTGTTCAATGCATACGAATTAAGTGAGTGTAATAAATACGATAGGGTTGTGAACCCCAAAGTCAGAAACTATTCGATAACAAAGGCAACTTAAGTTTGTAACAACCAAATGATATATCTCAACGATTCGGTGGTAACAAGTCAAGGAATAATCGAATCTTACTCTTCAATAAATTGTTGGTAAGCATTGATTTTCGGGAACAATACTTGGATGTATTATTCATACTCAACATTACCTAACTAAGCTTAACTGGGATCCTCTCTTCCGTTAAAAAATTTTAAAGGGTAAATAAAAACGAAGACACTTATTGAAAAACAAAAAACCCATAAAAATTATTTAGTTATATAATTAACAAAAGTCTCACAAAAAATAAGCTATTAAGAAGGGAAACATGAAAGAAGTCTTTATATAATGGCTCAGGGCTGCATGAGCTGGCTTAAGTAATCGCTCTATACAATGTAACATTCACCACTGTAATATCCACACATTATCAATTTTTGAAAGTTGTTTTGTACCTATTTTGTTCCAAATCAGTTTCCTACATATATTCGAATGGACCATGCTAGAGACATCTGTAGTCCTTCACATGGTATAGTATATAGACATTTTTTCCGCTTGTAATGACCCTTCTAAATTTTTGAATTGGAATATTAAGCAATATTATTTTTAATGAATACATGATAATGTTCCGGATTATTTCACATATATTATATTCTAGAATACCTAAGAAACATTTAACATAATAAATTTCAGGTAAATAAGATGACACTTGTATGTTTGAGTAAACATAAATTAATTTAAAGATATTAATGGATGCGCATATTAATTGGTTAATTTACACATTATTTAATTGAATCATTTTTATCTTCCAATTTGAACTAAGTAGCTATAATTAATTGCTGTTAACATTCTATCGATAATCTGAAGATTAACGAGTTGTATTGTACAAAACCTGTCAATTAACAATTCAGGAAACATGCGACCCAATCTCATTATGCCGAACACGTAAACAACGAAGCTCCTCTACGCTTGTGTAGAATGATATAATTGTGTATACATACGTGTGTATGTAAATATCTGGTTCAAACTTAAATTTAAGTACTGTTGAGAAACAAGCGTTAACAATTTTGGGGTCATTTTCAGACCACTTGCAAACAGCAATCACATTACCATTTGTGTCCGAAATTAATCTTGCGTATATCATTTACTTGCGAGTACTACTTACTTAAATCGAAGCGAAGAAAAATATTGGTTAGCTAATTAAATACTTGTTTTTTTACTAAAAACAATTATAAAGTAAAAGTAATTATAAAGTGTAAAGTTTGAATATTCACAATAATTGTAGATAACGCTAATGGCAGATTTAATCTCGTTATTAATGGTATCGACTTCATAGTAATAAATGCTATAGTAACTTCTTGTAATGACCCATTTTTGACCCTCTCCTTATCACCGTCATCCTATCCTGGATTGCTTCATTAGTGTTGCGGCCCAATCTAAATCTGTCAAAAAATGCAAAAATATAGTTTTCGTTAAGGAAATGATGATGCCATTAATACCAATATCTCAAATATTAATTGGCTGGACGAACATTCTATTCAAGATATCGAATCAGAAACTTCTTGGTTTAACCTCATTTTATTTGATATAATTAAAGACTTTGTTCCATTCAATCACGATTGCATGAACAGTTTCTCAATCTAGTTCCCTAAAGACATCAAATTAACTAAATTAAAGATATATCTTGGTTAAAATAGAAAACATATTATGGGTGTTGCTCCGACTATAGAATTGTTAGTATGTTTCGCTCAAAGTTCAAAACTTCCCCAAAGCTCTGTTTTCTTGTTAAACTATATTAAAAATATCGAAAATGAAAATCCATACTGTAAGAATTATTTTAGCGTCTGCTTGTCCGCCGAAAAAACTTTGGATCGATTTTTAACCCTTTACCCGTGATCCAATCGAGCTGAAACTTTGCAGGCAGACTCATGGCGACGATTAAAATGATCTACCAAATTTTCGTTAAAAAATTAATATTTGTAGTATAATTTTGGATTTTTCGAAATTTTAACCATTTATATATTGTTTAATTTTCGAGCCCGCCGCGTGGAGTAGGCGCGAAATCTGTTTCAATTAGAAAGGGAGTACAATAAAAACATTTTTGTTGTTATTTTTTACAAATCCTCCTTCGCATCCATCTACTCGGCTCCGATATACCAGGGCAGCATGCAAGTCCGTCCATTTCGAAGGAACTTCTCGAGACTATGCTTGGACCTGCTGACTCGGACGTACCGTTACGTACCTATATCCTACCGGAAATATGGTCACCGAGAATACAAACCCTTTCTTCTTCTGCAGCGGCCGCTCAGCGGGAGAATAATACCCTCAAAATTCTCAGGTGGGGAGAAGGATTCTACCGACTATCATTTACAACTCAGCTGTGGTGTAGTTTGATACATTGAGTAAAGAAAAGACAGATAAAAAATTCTGACGCGGTTTGAGATGAATCCGTTCCCACTGTAGCTTTCAATTCGTTATTATCAACTGTTGTTGAGGTCGAAATTTATAGAACGGAAGCGATCAAATCAAAAATTCACCATGCGTTCATTTGCGGTACCTAGTCCATAAATGTCATTGATATAGTATGCCGTCTGTAGGGCATTAGTGCTAAGACGAAAATAAGGCGAATTTTCATTTTCTCTGTAAAGCACAGTTACAGCGATATCAAAGAAAAAACAAATAAATTACCTCATTAAAAGAAAATAATGAATATTATATTTTTTCTGGAAACTATGCTGTTAGGAAGTTAGTTTGCTTTAGGGCAGTTGGCGTGGGAAGTTATTCGGCACCCAAGAAAAGTAAATACAATAATGTCAATCGCAGAAATAATTGAAAAACGATATTGTACTACTATGCCTTCGTACATAAATACATATAATTAGATAATATCGTTGAAATATCTCGGCATATTTCATCGGTTTCTGGAAAAAATTCTCTATTTAATTATTTTCACAATTAAATTCGCTGTTCGAGATCGCTGAACAGATGTTCCTTCGATTAATTCTCGAGCATGCCGAAATGAATGCTCAAACGGAATCCACTCTTCGCGTTATTTATATTTGGGATTCCTTAAAATAATCATTTAGTTTTATTAAAGCATAATAATAAATATGCATAAAAAATAAATATTTATTATGATTATAAAAGCAAATATTATTGACGGATTTGGCGTTTATGTTGTAGAGATTATTCACCTTCGTCTTCTTCTTCTTCAGCCTTCATCTCTCCACTGTTGGATATAGGCCTCTTCCATACCCTTTCATCCTTCTTTGTTGTTTGCTGATTAGATGTTTGAGACTATTCATAATTATCATTAAATAAAGCAATAATAAAGTTTTTTCTTCTTCAAATGTAGCAAATTTATTTTGTGGTAACATAATTATATTTAATATGAATTAACTTTGTTTAAACCACTTATTTATTGAAAAAAATCAACATGGTTCAAAGCCAATGGCTTCTTCAATAAATAAGTGGTTTAAACAAAGTTAATTCATATTAATTACAATAATAAAGTGTTCATATACTAGTGATATATTTCGAAATAGTGTGATTTAAATAATAGCGTCAATTAAGTTTAATTCGTGTACATTGTATAATTAATTAATAAATTGCTTATTATTGTCCAGTGTTTTCTTTTACTAACTAAATACTTTCTTAACTTTTACGCTTCTAGCAATGGAATCTACATAGAATCAATGACATTAATGTTAACGTACAAGAGTTTGAATGATCTGAGCAAAATGCGTAAAATATCGTACCTATATACATCATTATTGATTTTCAACTTCAACTTTAAAATACTGAGTTAACTTCATACTTTAGGAATGAGATTGAAAAGATTAATGGTAAATCATTCCGATTGTAAAAATTGTGAGTTTCAGGTCTTAGAACTTTTTGAAGACCTTACGTTTAATGTTTAGATTCTTCTAGGTAATATTTTTCTTATCTTTCATCCCTTCTTTATAAGCGTACGGTGAATACTATTTATATGCTAATATATTTGCTCTAACTCGTCAAAAATGACTGTATTTTTACATGGCGATTCCTAAAGAATAAGTATTACCTACTTATAGCCGACGCCCATGAAATAGTAATAACGACTTTTATCAAAATATTTGAATATTTTTTTTTTATATTTCCCTTATTGGCAGTTCGTGGTACTATTATAAACCCTAATTGTGGCTATTTTTTGCAGTTGCCCGTCCTCTCCGTTTATCCGTCTGTCGGTCGGAAAAAACAAAATAATGTTATAAAAAAAAAGAATTTTTTTAGTCATCAGTTTCAATACAACCCCTTTAAATATTTTTATATAGTGATTTGAATGTTCGAAGCTTATTATCTTAGAACTCTCAAAATGCACTAATTTAGTTTTATCTTAAAGGGACGATATTTTAAATATTATAAATTTTTTTTTGAATATAAGTTTTTTTTTTGATATTTGAGATATCATAAAAATGTTTTTTTTAATATAAGTTTATTATTTCATTCATATGAACATAAAATGTAAAACCAAAAGAAATATCAATTACTTACATACATAATTGCAGACAGTATAATTGCATACAAGCAGGAAGTTAGTCTCTTAACACTAGAAGCGCCGAAGATTAAGACCCCCCTAGAACCGCCGTCGGTGACATATTTGTCCCATTCTATTTATTATAATGATATTGGTATAAGGCATGAAAGTTATGATTAAAACTACTTTTATTTTATGTAAATATTTTATATATAAAATCTGTACATATATAATAATTATAAATATATATATATAATTATTATATATGTACAGATTTTTCTTTTATATTGTTCTTCGATAATACCGTTATTACAGTGATTTATTAATTATAACTGCCCCAGAACAGGTTTAACCAAGTGGAGCGTTATAAGCTTATAAAAAATGTACTACATAAATTTGTGATAACTTAAATCAAATCCTTATTGTCTGAAAAACAAATACGTAACAAATTATGAATTAAAAGTCTAATGTTATACTTTACTAGCTAGGTAGTCGAGGTATACACAAGACCAAAAAAATGAATAAAAAATCTTATTATTATTATAATTATTATTATTATATTAATGTTTTTTGGTTTAGTATCAAAATCATAGCTACTCGCACAGTAGGTAATTGTAACTGTAATAAATCAATATATATATATATATATAATATATAAATATATATAAAAAACCCGTGTTTCCCTATCCGCCAAGTTTTCTTCACAACCAGATACTACCACTCCCTGGTGGTTATAGTGGTGGATAGCCCTTAGTGTCCCATTTAAAATGGGCCCGCCGAATGTGTCGGTAAGTCTAGAAGGTTCCGGAAAAATCCGCCCTAGAAAGTTCTGGAAGGAGAACGTTCTAGAAAATTCCCGTAAGTTCTATAAGGTTCCAAACTAAGTGGCAAAGTGCGCCGGTGAGTCAAGAATGTTTCAGAATGTCCATTAAAGCTCTAGAAAGTTCTGGAAGGGGAGTGTTTTAGAAGATTCCCGAAAATTCTATAAGGCTCCATACTAAGAGGTGAGTGGAGAAGGTTCCAGGACGTTTGATAAAGGTCTTTAAAATTCTGGTGGCGGAGTGTGTCTATGATTCTATAAGGTTCCAGACTGTTCAATAAAGTTCAAGAAAGTTCTGGATTAAGAACGTTCTAGAAGATTCACGAAAGTTTTATAACGTTCCAAACAGTATGGCGGAGTGTGTCTGTGAGTCTAGAAGGTTCCAGAATGTTCGATAAAGCTCTAGAAAGTTCTGGAAGAAGAACGTTTTAGAAGATTATTAAAAGTTCTATAAGGTTCCTAAGTGAGTAGCTGAGTGTGTCGGTGTGTCCGGAAGGTTCTAGAAAGTTCATGAACGTTTTCGAATGCTTTACAAGTTTCTGGAAGCAGAAAGTTCAAGAACATTCTATAAGGTTCCAAACTGAATGAGGGAGTGTGCCAGTGAGTCTAGATGATTCTAGAATGTTCGATAATACTTCGAAAATTCTGGATGGAAAAGATTCTAGAAGATTCCCAAAAGTTCTATAAGGTCACAAACTAAGTGGCAAGGTGTGTCAGTGAGTCTAGAACAGAAAGTTCAAGATGTTTCTCGAATTCTTTAGAAGGTTCTGGAAAAAAACGTTCGAGAAGATTCTATAAGGTTCCAAACTGACTGGCGGAGTATGTCGGTGAGTCTAGAAGATTTCAGAACGTTCGATAAAGCTGTAGAAAGTTCTGGAAGGAGAACATTCTAGAATATTCCCAAAAAATCTATAAGGTTCTAAATTGAGAGCGGAGTGTATCAGCGAGACTAGAAGATTCCAGAACGTTCGATAAAGCCCTAGAAAGTTCTGGAAGGAGAACGTTCTAGAAGATTAATGAAAGTTCTATAAGGTTCCAGACAAAGTGACGGAGTGTATCTGTGACTTTATAAGGTTCCAGAACGTTTGATAAAGTTCTGGAATGTTCTGGAAGAAGAACGTTGTAGAAGATTCTTTATTCTTCTAAAGAATGTTCTCTTACGTTCCAAATAGTGTTGCAGAGAGTGACTGTGAGTCTGAAACGTTCCAAAATGTTCATGAAGGTTCTCGAATGCTTTAGAAGATTCAAGAAAGACAAAGTTCAAGAAGGTTCTAAAAGGTTCCAAACAGAGTGGCGGAGTATGTCGGTGAATCTAGAAGGTTCTAAAACGCTCAATTAAGTTCTCGAATATTCTGGAAGGAGAACGCTGTAGAAGATTCCCGAAAGATTTTAACGTTCCAAACAGTGTGGCGGAGTGTGTCTGTGAGTCTAAAAGGTTCCAGAATGTTCGGGAAAGCTCCAAAAATCTCTAAAAAGTTCTAGAAGATTCCTAAAAGTTCTATAAGGTTCCAAACTGAGTGGCGGAGTATGTCGGTGAGTCTAGAATGTTCCAGAACGTTCATTAAGGTTGTCGAATGCTTTAGGAGGAAGTTTAAAAAGGTTTTATAAGGTTCCAAACCGAGTGGCTGAGTTCATCGATGAGTCTAGAAGTTTCCAGAAGATTAAGAGAAGGTTCCAGAATGCTCTAGAAAGTTCTGGATGGAGAAAGTTTCAGAAAGTTCTATAAGGTTCCAAACTGAGTTGCAAAATGTGTCAGCGAATTTTAGAGGTTCCGGAAAGTTCTATAGGGTTTGGAGAATGCTCTAAAAAGTTCTGGAAGGAGAAAGTTCTACAGGCTATCAGAAAGATCTATAAGTATCCACACTGAGTGGGGGAGTGCATCGGTGGGTCTAGAGGTTCCAGAAAGAAATATAATGCTTTAGAAGGTTCTGGAAAGGGAAAGTTCTAGAAAATTTTAGGAAGTTCTATAAGATTTCGGAATGCTCTAGAAAACTTTGTAAAGTTCTCTCTAGAGTGTTATGATTGTGCGCTAAAATATCTGTTGATATTTTGGCAAAGCGAAGACGGTCCAGCAAGGCAATCCAATCACAGGTGCCGAAACCAGCAAAAAAGAGACGTCAACATAATTCTATGCTTACCGAATTATGCTCCCGAGCGAAGCCGGGCCAACCAGCTAGTTATCAAATATTTATAAACTAGTTATCATTATGTGTAAAGCAATTAACGCATAAATAATAGTCTTTACCTGTGCATTTATTTCAGACAGTTTTTTGTCACAGGTCGCACTTCTCATAGGACTTATTATTTGAGCATTTTGACTTGACCTGACACATTGTTCGTTTATCTTTTCTCTCTCGAATTGAATCTCTCGGAATGGTTGTTTTTCTCTTTACTCTAATTTACTCCCAATTCTTCCCCCAATTGCAATAAAAAGCCTCTGCGTTTAATTTTGCTGTTGTTGATTATTTTATACAACACCCACGCATTTTTACCCGCTAAATCTAACAAATTATAAAATGTATGAACTGGCCAACGTCTTGAAGCTACCTTTACTTTATATTACACCACATCTACTCCATATTTTGAGCTGTTGTAGAATAATATCGTCTCAGGTTTTCTCTTCGAACTAGAGTCTATTGTTATATTGGAAACATACATAGTGCTGAGTATTAGAACATTTTTATTAGATTTAGTCTAATAAACAGTCAATGATGTATCACTCACTGGTTATTAGCACAAACGTACTGTATAACTTCTTTTGCGGTCTTCACGGATACGGGTATTTCTCTGCGAGCTCTATTTATTGTGTCTATGATGCTAGTATTTTTGGACTTCAAATATTCCGCTAGCAAAAGTGGAGTGAAAAAGTTGTCACAAGAAACATTTCTGCCCTTATTGATGGACGGCTCCATCAATTTCTTCACAATCCAATCACCTAAACGCTCATTATGTGGTCTATTATCATCTTTTTCAAGGTAAGAAAACGCATTTATTACATAATTTTCATATTTGTCTGCGTAGAAACAATGACGGGACAAAAAAAGGACAAGCGGCACTTCTAGGTATATCTTATTTATTTTAATAAACTATTCTTGTTATAAAATTGAAAAGATTTAGAATTATATAAATACATAAAATTTCTAAAAGTCAAACAGTTTCACCGACCTAAATAAAAAACAAAAAAGTTATAGACGATCAAGCTTGCGGATGGGACAAAAATGGGACGGCGGCGCTTCTAGTGTTAAGGAGGTACACAATCATGTTTTTGGCACTTTCTTATGTATTAAAAAATTATTTTTGTTTTTTTTTTCAATTGTTTGAGCAACTTTCTAGATTGAATTTAAAAAAAAATAATTTATTAGCTTTAATCTACTTATTCATTAATTACACCAACACGTTTCGAAAAAACTTTTCCATCGTCAGGTTGTTTTATAAATATCAAAATGAATTGTGTCCTTTATTTTTTGGTTATCTAAATTATTTTAAAAATATTTTTATTATTATAGCTGAAGTTTTTAATAAAAATACTGGAAAAATTTTAAGAATTGTACTAGTAGTTAATTAAATCGAACATTAATAATATTTTGTTTACTTTTACATGATTTACTAATTTCTAGTGATTCTAAATTAATAAATTTCAGACAAAAATTATTTATGTGTATAATAGAATGTCCTAATTTTTTATTGAAACCGTGTCAAAATCATTTTCTAATATATGTTTTGAAAATTCAGAAAAACCACAATTATTCAGAGTAGTGTAACCCCTTAATGACCCTTTTTGTGTCTTTTGTATTGCGATATTTGGTAAAAAAAGTTTAATACATTAATAATTAATTTTTAACTGTTTTTATAATTATATACTTATAGAAATAGACGTTGCAATATTGCCCGAAAAGTAATACGATGTACACTCAGGCACACGCCTATAAGTCACATACATCGCACACGCAAATGTAAATTTTATGTTAATTTAAATATAAATTTGGAATAATCCAAGATGATGGTCCCGTTGTTCATACAATGAAAATAAGTATTTCGCTATATAATTTAACGTCCTGTTAATTTAATCTAACTAAAATAATCGTAATCTAAATTAAACAAACCAAACCTAATAACCTAACCTAACTAAACCTAATAACCTTACCTAACCTCATATATTGCCTATGAAATGTCAAAATATGCAGTGCATTTTTCGGAAAATTAAAGTGTAATATCTTATTTAATACTTACTATTTAAACGTAAATTATCTTTCATTTTGTTATTAGCACATTCAATAATATAGTGAAATACTCATTTTCGTTGTATACGCAATGGGACCATTATCTTGGATTTATCCATAAATTTCACAAATAAATAACAAAAAGAAATACACGTATATCAAAGACCCAAAATTCCCAAAATATTACATTACACGCGGCGGCGTAATTGTGGCAAGCGATACGTTGTCCATTAGTCGCGTCGGCGTCGTTAGCAATTTAGTCGCGGATGCGGCGCGTCTTGTCGCCCCGCGCGGCGTGGGCCGGCCTCCGAGTCCCCGACCGCCGCGGCGGCCGCGCGACCTCAGTTCAGAACCGGCGTCGCGGCCCTAAGCACGGCGCCCACACCGCGAGCAGCGCCGCTCCGACCGCGCAGCCAGTCGCACATCGCGTTCTAATGACAAGTGCGTGTTATTTTTTTTGTTTTCCGAGTGACATCAATCAATAAGATTTGTAAATTAAACACTTTTAATTTTATTTAATAATACTTCCACAGAAAAACTTTGGACTACGAGAAAAATTTGATCAGAAATACAAAAAAAAATCGTTAAACTTTTTAGATTTTAATAGGTTAAATCTTATTGGATAAGTTCATCATTCTGTAAGTAGGTAGGTTTCTAAAAATATATTTATTTTATTTAAAAAATCATATAGGTTAATCAATGCGTATTTTTTATTACAAACATTAAATTTTTTGTGAAAATAATGTTTGAATTTCTACAAAAAACAACGAGAGAAAGGCACTTCTCTAAATTATTAAGAAAAAACATTTTAAACAAAAATAATACTTTGCACATTAACATATTTTATAGATCTGGTAAAAAATAATAAAATTTTGTTTTACTAAAAGATTAAGGAATATTTTTACAGTTTATTATTTGTTTTAAAATCTTAAAATATTTTCAATCGTTTCAAATATAACGATTCCAGATATTTTGTTTTGTAATAAATAATCTTTTTTACCATTTCGCGTTGCAATTTTATGAAATATTTGAGTAAATGAATTGAGATATACTGGAGTAAATTATTCAAATTATTTATTCGTTGATCGTTTGTAAAAATAACGATATTACGAAACTGTACGTTGTTAATATAAACGTGGGAAGATGGCGCCTGCGTATTAGTGGGTTACCAAAAATGAATGATTTTCTGGCGTTTCCAGAAACGACGGCTGGTCTTTAAAATATTTACTGTGCAGTTTTATGCCGCATCTGTATTTTGGCAATTAAAATATTAATCGTTTTTACTCCGGAAAATGAAAAATTTTCCGGAGTTTCAGCGGTGAACTTCTGTATTTAATGTTATTTGATCTTCGGTATTTGAACTATATTCGACACAATTTTATGTACCTACCTGATTGAAATTTAAACATGGTATCATAATGGTAAAAAAAGAAATTCAGAAAAGAGTTGGAGAAAGAAAAATAAAAAATCATTGAATCTTATAATAAACACTGAAATATTTAAGAAAAAAATGTGGTTTTGCTTGAACAATATATATTTTATCGTGGGTCTGGGACAAGGGTAATTAACAGCGGTCAGTTATTTTGATAATTCAATTATTTACTACCATTTAACTTTACTGAGCGGAGCTTAGAACTTTTCAAATTTTGTATAACATGGAGGTAATTAAAGCAGGAAATGAAAATTAAAGGAACGAGGAAGTGAAAATAATTTTTTCAATTTTTCGAATTCCCTTTGTGGCACCATTTTATAGATAAAATAATTAACACTTTATTTTAACCACTTTTAAATTTTATTGTAAAGATTCAACATATTTCGGAGTAATGAGAACATTAATCATCCTAAAGGCGGGAGCATCGCTCTAGAAACACATTGAATTTTTACAAAAAAATTTAAGTGTGGATAAAACCAAGTGTTCTTCATTTTATTTTGGAAAATAATTTATTAATTCCTTTTATAGAACAAAAAATATTTTAACAACATTTTTATATATGTATATTCTGAGAACACAGTTACTGGATTTTATCCACAGAGGGATTATTTAAAAATAAAAGATAAATTATCTAAGTTTCACAGAGACAAAGCTACTTATATGGGAAACGTGTATGCAAGCCTTTATAACGTGGCCCAAGGCTCATGACCTGTGTGAGCTGGATTAAATGATCACTTTACACAATGTAACGTTCACCAATTCCAACGTAAGAACGTCCGCAAATTATCAAATTTTTTGGAAGTGTTAAAAATCAGTTTCCTATATAAATAGTTACGTTTCTGTGAGACTTCTGTAATTCATCTTAATTAATAATTTTACTCTTATCTTAATTAATAAAATTATCTCTATGAATGAAGTCCATTATTTGTGTTCTAAGAACGAATATATCAAAAAAGTGTTTAAAATATATACTTGTCTATAAAATAAATAAATAAATTGAAAATCATAATTTTCAGACGTATTCTAGTATACGTGTTTAATAATTAATATTAAGTAACTCAGTTAATTAATTCGTTATTCTTTAACATAGTATTATGGGGAAAACTCTGCGTGTCTAACCTAATATTTATTATATTTTATATTGCCAAAATAATACACTTATTGCCTTCATAATTAAAAAAATATATGTTTGACACCGCGCATTTTTGGCCAGCCAACATGTATCTATTATTTCACGCAGCACCTTAAAGTATGATTTTTTTTATCAGAGCAGGTAATGAAGTTTTTTTTTTCTTTGTAAACTTTTTGCTGTCGGATTGTTTTTTGTCTTTCTTTTCTATCTTACTGATAAATATTTCGAGTTTTGCATATTTGAAAACTGCCAGTTTCGGTTAGAAATAAAAAATTATTTTGATTAAAGAAAATAATTTTGAATAATAATCATGAATAATCTTTTTTATCGAGTTAATAATTAATCAAACCTTCTTAAAACATGTCAACCTGAGCTAATTATCTCTGTTGCTGGGGTTAAAGATTATGTGGAAAATGTATTTCCAGAAGACGGTTATATTCAGAGCTGTGCTTTTGTACTAATTAATTGCCGTCATATAATAAATTATTTACCGTAGTTTGGATTGTTTGACTGGATTATCAGACCCATATCAATGTTTGTTGTGTTTAAAGATACTACCGTTTGATTAATTAATATTAGGTCCTTACATATGAAATTGGCGTTTTGCCGTACTGGCAAATTTGATCTCAAATATCTTCTCTTTGGTTAGGAATTCCAAATCCAAATTTATACAGCTATTTACTCATGTATTTGTGTTTTGAAAATTATAGTTCATTTGTTTTTTTCTCAATTGTTTTTTTCTTTGCGTCACTCAGTTTACAAAATGAAAAACTTGAAATATCGCGTTATTTACGAGTACGAGTTCCACCGTGGCACCAGTGCTGCAGAAACGGCTCGAAGGATTAATGATGTGTATGGCGACGGTGCCGCAAAAGAAAACACAGTGCGTTTTTGGTTCCAACGTTTTCGTTCTGGAAATTTCGACCTGCAGAACAAGCCCGTGGACGGCCGGAGACCAAAGTTGATAATGAAGAATTGAAGGCTATTGTGGAAGCGGATCCATCGCAAACCACATCCGAGTTAGCTGCAGGCTGCGGTGTTAGTGATAAAACTGTTTTAATCCACTTGAAGCAAATTGGTAAGGTGAAAAAAGCTTGAAAGGTGGGTACCTCACGAATTGAGTGAAGCAAATCAACAAACGCGCGTTGACTGCTGCGTTGCATTACTCAACCGGCACAATAATGAAGGGATTTTAAATCGAATCATTACCTGTGATGAAAAATGGATCCTGTACGATAATCGGAAGCGCTCATCGCAATGGCTGAACCCTGTCGAATAAGCCAAACCATGCCCCAAGCGAAAATTGACTCCAAAAAAGTTACTTGTGAGCGTTTGGTGGACTAGTGCTGATGTCGTTCACTACAGCTTTCTTAAATCTGGCCAGACGATTACGGCAGATGTCTATTGTCAGCAACTGCAAACCATGATGGAAAAGCTAGTTGCTAAACAACCGAGGCTGGTTAATCGCTCTAGGCCACTGCTGCTTCATGATAACGCTAGACCACACACTGCACAACAGACGGCTACCAAATTAGAGGAGCTTCAATTGGAATGTCTAAGACATCCACCGTACTCTCCGGACCTTGCCCCAACAGATTACCATTTTTTTCGAAATTTGGATAACTTCTTGCAAGAGAAAAAATTCAACTCCGATGGGGCAGTCCGAACCGCCTTCAAAGATTTTATTAATTCCCGTCCGAATGGTTTTTTTAGTAAAGGGATCGATGAACTACCTATGAGATGGCAAAAGTGCATAGATAGCAATGGTACATACTTTGATTAAATAAATATATTATAACAAAAAAAAATCGGCTTTATGTTCCTCCCATACTAAACGTCAATTTCATATGTAAGGACCTAATATTAAAATAACGTTCAATATGTCCGTTGACTAATGACGTTTTAAAAGACCAGCAAAAAATTTTCTGTTGGCTCTAATATAATACATAAATATTATTTCCTCGAATTTTCTTACCTCGTTTGAGACGGTAAAAATATTATATCAGACTGCCAAAGATCGATATTTATTTCATTTATTATTTATTTTCAAAAATTATGAATGCTTAAATAATGACATTAATTTTTTAATCAGTATTTCTATAGTCTTAAATCATTTCAGATGTGTATCTTCCAAGAAATCTAATATTTTTTAAACGTTTATAAGGAGAGGATATTAGAAACAAAATTAATAAGGCTTGTATTAGAGAAAACAAAAATATTAGATGTCCGCGAAATACCTACCAATCAAGTCGACGAAATACTGGATGACGGCCCTATAAGTGTCTCTATCCACTTATGAGATTTTCTCTCGAGACAGTCTCTGAGACACGGTGCTCATACGCTCCCAAGAGATTCATTTCTTTGTATATATTATTTGTATACCTTTTTCGTCTTACGCAATGCACTGTATACACACAGAGTTTCCGGGACTCACTATCTTGCTCCTTGCTTTACGCTTGTAATATACGTCGAACATCATAAGTCTATCATGCATCGTCTTACTGTCAAATCAATTCCGTGCATTTTTGTATCTGACTACAATTTCAAGCAGATCTGCAAATTTATCTCCAGATCAAAATACAAGTGGAGGTTCGGTAGATCGACGAAAGTGAAATCACAGTATAGGGACGATATAATAATATTATATACATTAATCTACTTAACTTTTACTTTACTCTTTCATTTCAAAACCTTAAAAAATTTTCATTACAAGCGAGTCATATGGCGCGGCCCAACACAACATGATTACACAAGAGCTTGTTATCAGCAACCTTTTATTCTTTTTTTTTTTTTTTTTTTTTTTTTTTTTTTTTTTTTTTTTTTTTTTTTTTTTTAAATCTTCTTTAGTATTCCTTCTTCATTTTTATTTGAAATAATAATTACTGAACACAAAGGAATTAAATTAACATACTGAAACTTATTTTAATATATATTTATGCTCTTTTCTGTAGATAGTGTAATTTAAAAAATTAAGAAGCTGACTTTTATTTTTGATATGAAAAGTTTTAGGCTTTAAATAAAAACATTTCAAAAAATAGTTACCTTCGATAAAAAAGCATATTCTCGAGTTGGGTAACTCCAGTGCCAAGCGACAAAAAAAAATAACTTAAGAGAAATGAACTAGCCAACGGAAATAAAATACATAATGCTTATTAGCACTTAATAAATTAATGCACTGAACTCTATCTGGGTTGATTTACCATTCTCGGTCACTTTGATCTGGATACCCCAATAAATATTTATGTATTATTTTTAAAAAATACAAAATTATTTATTAAATTGTAAATTATTGTCCACTGATACAGACACCTTTCACTAGCTTATTTAAAAACAATAATTTTAGGTTACAGTGCTAACAGTCTTGCGTTTTTTAATCTACACATTCTATTTTAACACAATAAAATATGTAGGTAGCGGCTGATACAATGATTTAATATTGCAAACAAATAATATTTGATAGGGTACCTACTGCATTATGCTTTCAATCATTGTTAATTTTCAGTTTTCATTTATACATGGTTCTGCACATTAATAATTAAAATCCAATTAGCTTTTCTATCATTAAAAATTTCACAGATAGAATTATACCTACAGTGCACTTAAGTTCTACTAGGTATGAAACAAGTGACGAAAAAATTACGAATTTCAATTTGAATTTCATTTTATGCACAGATGCATAAAATGGATGTCAAATAAGAAATAAGATTGAAAAATGCAGCCATTTTTGAAAAGTGCCTACTATAGTCAGCTGCCTGTTCGCTTGACTCAACTAAATCTCTGGATCTATCTCATCATGCCTTATTCACTTGATCGAAAGATTCAAATTTGATGAGCGTTCATAAAATTTGTATAGAATTGAGCGGGCAAAGTGATATGACATAACAGAAGGAGCTTTGGAATTTTTTTTTTTACCTAATCCTATGAGAAATTTACATGATGATAAGTTGGTTTACAAAAAATTTTAAACCCCCTCTATATATTTTCGGACCCCTCGGATTTTTACCCCCCGTTCCTATTATAATACAAATGAATACATTATAATAGATCAGTATAATACTCTATTACATCATAAGCAAAATATTATAAAATTCAAATACTCAATAATTTAACTCCATTATGATTCCTACTAAAACCGGAGATAATTAGAATATTTTGGGTTTATGCATAAAATGTTTCGTATATTGTTACATACATTATTTAATTCAATAAAAATAGGGTTAAGATAGGTGAAAAGTAAGGAATTACGGTGAAGTAATAATGAAAAATTGGAGTAGTGTGTACTCATGTACGCGTGGTAGAAGTTATACTTCTTTGGCGTGATTGTGACAATCGATATTTACATGTAGGTTAAAAAAATAAATATATTTACATATTTATTTTTTTAACCTATATGTAAATAAATATATATATATATATATATAGTCCAGTCCACTTGATGGTGAGCTATGTCTGGGGAGATGAGAAATATAATTGACAACACTTTAATGTAGTTAATTATTTGTATTTGTTTTGAAGTAGTACAAATATGTGAGAACTAAATTAGAAATAAATCGTGAGACAACTATTCAAAGACATTTATGACACTTCTGATTCAAAGACATTTATAGCCGCAGCATCGCGGACATACGATACGACAAATTATAAGACGTGCGAATTTTCAAAATAGTCTAATTTCCTGCCCATATTCAAGTTTCATCGATTTTCGGCCTAAAACACTTTGACAGCCAAATTGAATTTATTTTGTGTTTTTATAAATATACGTTATTTTTGTAATAAATAATTTCTCTAATATCACTTTTTATCGTTTTTGGAACGGTGGCAAACAAAAACTTTCTTCAAAAATAAAACAACAACATAAAATACAAAAATATGTATGAAAAGTCCCTTTCTTGGCATTTCAATTACACACCTAAAATCATAATTCACTAAAGAGTTCTAATTTTCAATACAATGACCAATCATTCGTCAGTTTTTAAAATGAGCATCTTTATGATTGGTACTCGATTAGCACTTGGTCAAAGATGGTCGACAATACATAATTTATATGGCTGAAACAAAAATGTCAAGTGAATAAATTTTTGACAGTTTTATGGATGCGCGCGCATTTCGTGGTCTAGCATTTCCGCCACATGCTACGCACGCTGCGTGAGCACAACTTCCGTTACGATAAAAATTTACCCTGAATGCGCTTAAAGAAGCATGACTTCAATTTCAAAATATGTAATAAAGAACTTACGTACATTTTGAGGAAGTTTAATTAACATACAAAAGAAAATATGATTTTCATTACTCTGAGAATTGCCATAATGGCTCGTTCTTTAATTATTTTATAGATCAGATAGGAACGAATGTATGTAGTCTCGTAAATTAAATGAAGAATTTTATTACTGAACAGACAGACACAAATACGCATACTTTATCTTACATACACGGACCCACAGGTCCCAAAAGTTAGTGTATCGGAGGAGCCACTTCGATTTGAACTTTTATTGTACAAAACATTTATTTACTATCATAAACATTTATTATTTACAAAAACAATGAAATAATGTATGTCTTGCTTGATAACTCCAGTAGATAAATGTCATTTATGAAATTTTTGCTTGTCTTTATCTGCATAATCATTAAGATCCATGTCTATATGTGTTCTAAATGTTAAACATTCTAACTGTCTCAATTCAATAAATGATTTTTTTATATTAGTTTTTTTTAATATCATCATTACATATATGTATATTGTTACAGATTCGGCTTTCCTAGCGGACATGGATTTTTTAAACAAAATTTACTAACACTTTACGGCATAATTTTGACTCTGTTTCTGCAACCAATCTGATATTATCTTTCAGTTTTTTAACTATCGCCGGATTGAAAGCAAAGATTTTGTTCTTAACATTATCATTTAAGGAAATCTCTAATGATGTCGAAGGTTTCGGTAGACTATTGACTTGGTCATATTGAACAGTCTACCAAAACATCGGCGCGGCCCTCGTAGCCCAGCGGGCATGACACCTCATTCTCACACCGAGGGTTCCGGGTTCGATTCCCGGTAGGTCACAATTTAATCTATATTTCTCAAGCCTGGGTGATTTTTGATGTGTTTCGCTTATGTAATTGGGCCTCTTGGCCTGTTGGAGAGTAAAAAAATCAATATTTAAAATTTAAAAAAAAAAAAAACGTTGTCTGTCTGTCCGTAACTGCCTGTAACGTCCGTTATTATTATTTAAAGACTTTTTCTTTTTTTTTAAATATTTTATAAAATAAATATTTATTTTTGATTTAGGAACCGACATGTAACGTACATCATTTTTGACGGATTACAGCTAGTTATTAAATAAAATTAAAACGTTATTTGTTTTCCTTTCAAGTATGATTTCAAATAGCACACATAAAAGATTACATTTAAGATTAATTTCTCAATACACTTTTTTGTTTTGACTAATTTATATATAACTAATAATTAATTAATATAAATCTGAAATTCAAAAATAAAATGTCCTTCATTAATAACGGTTATGGCTAGTATATAACTAATAATAATTAATTACTCAATGTACAGTTGAAATTCAATAATAAACATAATAAAATAAAATAACAAATAAAATAATGATTCTATTCTTTGTCGCAGCTGAAGAGATAAAAACTGGAAATTTTTGTATATTTCCAGTTCTTAACTCAAATATTTTCAGCGGTTATATTCAGTATTTTATTTTATTTTATTTTATTTTCATTTATTGGTTTTCTTACAGCCATATAATTAATCAATCTTAAAAAAAACAATAATTGATGTACAGAGTTTTGGGCCAATTACAAGAAAACACATGCATACAATCGATAAAAAATAAGAAAAAACATGTCCAATAGTGAGTTTGTGTGAGTGTGTGTATTTGTGTGTTTATTTATTTATTTATTTATTTTGTTTTGGGAAAAGTTAACAGCAAAACAATCTTAAAAATTTTCAACTGAATTTAAAAATTTACTTTAACATACATTAATAGCGAATGGAGAGGGTGGAGGGGAATGTGGGACGGGAGTAGAAGGGAAGATATAATGTACAAATTAGTTTGGGTGCGGTAGTGTAGATATTGTTGTTGTATAAATATAATTGCTGAATGTTATTATGACCAACAGAAATTCGTCATATGAAGCAAGACAAACAGTTCATAATAAGTTCTGGTGCAAACTCTAAAGCATGGAAGTGAAGTCTGGAATCAGCCAAAAAGTGAATGACTGTAGATTGTAGACAATAGAAGTGTGGTCGCTTAGGTGCACGTGTGGAAAATATTTGTTCGATACCGAGTAGAAATAAGAAGAAGCAAATTAAATGTTGGCGGTAGCGTAGTAGATAGAGCAAGGAAAGGATCGCTGAGATGGTTTGGACATGTGAAACTTATGACGCATATTAAAAAAATACTTGAGCGAGAAAATATTGAAGGCAACAGAAACACGGGGCGTCCGCGAAAGACCTGGCATAATAACATAAACCAGATATTTAAGAATGGAAAAAATCAACAAAATGAAGGGCGTGCATGAGAAGATGCATAAATTTAGTTGAAGCAAAAGTGTGTTAGAATAGAAGAGTGTCGTTCTAATACTCTCTGCCTGCTCTTACGGGTAAACAGGATGATTTTTTATTTTTGTATTAAGATTGATAAGATTTTTTACTTTGGTTTTTATTTTTTATTTTCGTCAGTTTCTTTTAATCATTTTCAATATTCTCACTATTCACCGCTAAGCGGGCAACATAATGCAATATTTTTGTTTTTGATAGTTTATGAATTAATTTTTTTTTCTCAGTATTTTGCTTCATATATCTTTTTGAGAAATCTCCAGTTTACCTGTGTATTATTGCACTCGTACTATAATAATATTTAATATAATTGTGTATAATAACTTAAATGCAACTATACTATATAAAATATACTATAATAAAATATTATGTTATAATATATAATAGCTTAAATGCAACAAAATAATACTGATTAGATAGAATTTCATTAGTTTTGAGAATAGCTAAAGATATCAAAAAACTACCATGGACCAAAATGATGGTCCGTGGTCTTGATTTATTTATTTTGTTTATTATATACTCACTTTATATTTATGTTAAATATAAAGTTGGTAAAAAAAAATTCGACTGTGCATGTCTCACTAGAAATAGTTTACAATGGTATAAAGATACAAAACATAGTATATATAGTAAAATAATAATTTGTAATTGATGAAGTATTGTATATGAAAGTAACAAAATAAAAATATATCATATATATGAGGTTATAGTGTGTGTTAGTGGGTTTGGATAAGTGTGCCTATTTTATCTCTGCCCTTGTTTCGGATCTGCTTTATTTTTATTATTTATGGTTTAAACTGTGTATTTTTGTGTTTGCATGTGAGATTACTTTTATAGCAATTTTCTGAGTAGCAATAATTGGGTCGAGTGCACTCATAGTTGCACTTCCCCATGCAATTATGCCGTGTTTTATAATTGGATGGTCTTATAAATCAGAATGAACCAAAATATATATGATTCAATAGGAAAGACGGGTTTCTTTTTATATTGATTAAAATAAAATAGCTGTTTTCTTAACTTATTTCTCAAATTAGTACAAAACCATGACCAGCTGATTCAATAACTCAAACGCAGAAAAATAACCCAAACCTTTTCGTTTCTTCGCTTTGCTCGGAGTACCGTGTATTACCGTTTTGGTGACATGTAAGATTTATGAGCTTCTTGTAATAATATCAGCTTAACCTCTAATTCATTTAACATGATAAAATGTTGTTCATAATTTTTTGAGAAAATATTTTCGATGTTTTTCTGCTATTAAAAATGTAACAGCTTTACAACCATATATAACTTTCCGAGCAACACACTCAATAGATAATAATTAAAAAGACTTTACTATTGAAGAATCGTGTAAACAATGATATCAATGTCTTGCTATGCTTACCTTGCTTCTCGTTTTTTTATGATCAGCTGTTTGCTTTTACACTATTTACCTACTATTTTCCTGACTTATATTTACCGTATCCATATTTTTTTATGTATGCACCAGGACACAATTAAGATGTATATATACTCATTTATATATTCTGCTGCTTACATTGTTTTTAAATAATTTTTTTCTTGGACTCTTATTCCACTGCTTACATACATATTTTATAATGAGTATATAATATGAGTAGTTTTTTGGTCTTGTGGTTAGGACTCTCGCCTCGTGATCCAAAGCTTGCAGGTTCGAATCTCACTCCCGACAAGCAAGTTAGTCCTATTTTCATAGCACAAGCGTTAAGCTTAATTTGAAAATAGTAAGAATATTGATGTGACACGAATTCCGTGTTCGCATCTCTATTTTTAAAAAAAAAAAAAAAAAAAATAGTTTTTCGTACCCAACGTTGCACGGGTAAAGGATTAATTTGAAAATAAATTTGTGTGGGGAAACAGAGATTCCATTAATTTGCAAACCATCTAATTAAAACAATGTTCCCATTTAATCAAGGCTGGGATGGATAGTATGTCTAGAGAAGAAATATGGCCTATTTTTTCCGTCGAGAATATGTATACAAAATTTGGTCCAACCAGAAGTAGTGTAGATTTGTACAGAAAATATATCTGGGGGAGGAATGGGGAAGAGGAAAGAGAAAATGTCAAGTTTCCAAATTTTGAGTTCGATCGGTCGAACGGTGCAGATTTATAATCTTTTCCCCCTTGTCCTAGTAGGGTCGGGGGCCCAAAGACTGGACAAGGTGCTTCCATGATCCCGTGTTTTGCGCCGCTTCTGCTCGAGTCAACCAGTCCAGACCCATTCTGTTTTCAAATACATTTTTTTGTTGTCTCTCCCAGCTTAATCTGGGTCAACCCACCCGGTCTTCCCCCCGGGGTTGCCAATGTGTACAAATTTGTATTTAAAATATCTCAGGGGAGGGGAAGTGTAGGGGCAGGAAATGTCACCTACGTTACTGACTATGTTTCTACAATGAATCCACTTTATTCTAGAATATAGAAGTATATTGTTTTGTGTTAAATATTGTAATGCGATAACGATAAGCTAGGAAGTACACTTTCTCATTGGTTCAAATACTTTATTTAAGTAAAGACAACCGAATCACAGTATACCCAGAACAGTAGTTTATCTCCGGCCTGTCGGCGAGTTATTAGCCTACTCTTGCATTGACGCTAGGGTTGTCACTTTATTTTTACCCCCTTTCTTTTAACTCGTAGCGTCTAAGATTTCGACGCATAAGGTAGACACGAAACCCGAAAATTTCTGTAAATTAGTATACCTAGTTTCTGCACTTAAATTGCAAGAACGCTGATTAACATCAACGTAGACTTTTAAAAACTCAGAGTCTTTGTGATAATCAACACACCTTTTTAGTAAAGCACCACAAACACAAAAAAGGCATTATTTTCAGGAAGCGTTTTTTTTTCTAAAACAGCGGCTGCGAGCGCGAATGGCACCGAAGGCACGGCCCTTACTGCCGCCGCCTTGTGCCCCCATATTCAATGTCAATGTTTGCGTCACAGTGCGTGCGTACATGGCGCTCGATAACGTCGCGGAATATTTTCTAAATTTGAAGTACTCCGTCGGTATGCATAATAGGTACTTCACTACGAATGTCGAAAATCTAAATTGACTGACAAATGTTTTAAGAATTTAATATTCAAAGCATAAGTGTCTTATCAAAGCTCAAAACATCTGACATTTTAGAAATATATTAAATTACTGTATGTTTAGTGTTATGTTATATGTTTTAATTCATCTTTAATTGTTGTTATATTTTACAAAGAAAGGGAGTATAATAAAAACTTGGTTTTTATGGGTTACTTTTTTACTTCCTTTATTTTAACTCGTGGCGTCTGCTCGTCTGAACTGAATTTCGAACCTTTTTCTCGTGATCCAATCAAGCTGAAACTTTGCAAGTAGACTCGTGGCGACGATCAAGAAGATCTATCAAATTTTCGTTGAAAAATAATAATAATTATAGTATAATTTTGGATTTTTCAAATTTTTATGGTTTTTTATACAAATCAGTAATTTGTATAGAGATTCTGACGCATATGGTAGACACGAAACCCGAAAATGAGAAAGGGAGTATTGTAAAAACTTGGTTTTTATGGGTCACTTTTTTCATTCTTTTTTTTTCAAATATATAATTTGTGCGAATTCGAATGCAACGTTGTGTCAAAATTTATGATTTTTAGATTTAAGATTTTGGACAATCGAACATTTACATTTTTATTTATATAAATAAATAGTAGATATATAAAAACAAAGTAGCTATACCAAAACATCCCCGTATTTAAATGCAAAGTTGTGCCAAAATTTAAAAGCAATCGGTGAAGATAGAGATTAGCGATTTTGTACAAACGAACATTTACATTTTTATTAATATAGATATGGTGTATTCGTGTGCTATGTTATGTGAAAAATATTGTAGTTAACGTTGTTAACTTTGCCTGTTATGATACAATTTTTTTTCTAGTGGGACAGGCATAGTCTAACCAAAACCTTTACATTTTTTTATATAGAAATAAATTAATTTTAAAAATAATAATGTATAGAAATATCACCTAAATCAGAAGGTATCATGCAACTTATAAAAAAATTCAATACACTTTTTTGAATCCTAATAATCCAAACTGTCCTCCGTTAAAATATTTGTATATAATAATATACAAATATTTTAACGGAGGAGGATATAGTGTGTATGACATACAGGAAATACTCGTGGGATATAATGGATTTTTAGTCACGCTTATTTCCGTAGGTCTTTCTTTTGAAAATTAATCTGGTAAATATTTTGGATAAGTTCGTAATCTGATTTAAAATTAACTTTTTTAACTTTTAAACATTTATGCAAAGTACGCTAAATTGCTGACTGAGAAAAAATCTGCCAGTTTTATTTTTATAATGACATGCTCAACTCTAATATTGTTTAGCTCAGATTGTTGTATGGAATGTTTTAACAATCTGTATCAACTCTGCTATCATTAAAGAATTGCTGCTGTAAATATGTTTTAGGTTTAAAATCGCTGAAATTTGTTTGTAACTTAATCAGAAATTAGTTTTAGTTCTAAGCGAAAAAATCAAATGGATTTCTAATCATAAGTTTTATCTCCAAAATCCTGCTAGTATTTTTTTTTCGCGGATTTATGGCAATTATTGTATTAAAACGTGTTCACCGTGTTCTAAGATTCACTAGAAGTTAAATTATTTTATATAGATATTTTAGATCATCGGTTAACATGTTATTAGATTCATACCGTTAACTTTAAGGGTTATGGCAGGTACGCCAATTCAGGTATGTGGGCAATTACCGGAAACTGAACGACGAAGCTTTGCATAACGTTAGTAACCGATTAAATGCAAAATTGCATACGTTGCGATTTACCGGATAGACACAAAAATGTTTAAAAATCACAAATTCTAATTGAAAATTTTACGGTGACCTCTATACAATATCTTTCATGTTGAATGTCTTCGATTATAATTTTTTACTTGTGAAAACATTGGAAAATTTAGGATAAATAATTATATGACTTCAACATCAAAACTAAAATTGTTGAGCCTTTTAAAATATAATATTATTTTTAATAATTCAATAATTAGTGGTTTATGCTAAGTGTTTTCTTTTTAATAAAATAAAAAATATTACCCAAAAAGTCACTTTTCGGTTATTGAAGAAGTCAATATTTTAAGTATTCACTCTCACTTGGTGCCATCTTAATTAATGAAAAAAATGTAAATACAATTTTTTAATCAATTTTAATTAATTAAAAACTTTGTATTAACCACTTGGAGTAACTTTACATCTACCGGTTTCGATATCACTGTATTTTTATCAGGACGGAAGCACAATAACAATCTTTTATTTATTCTTACAAGTCAATTTTTGAACGGGGGCGTGGCTGCAGTTATGATGGGGGTAATTGATAAATGGTCGTCGAAATGGGGAATATATCAGGCAGCGGCTATTGAAAAAAAATTTTTTGTTATAAATTATATCGACTTAAGTGTTCAGGCATTTTTTGATTTCTAATATTTCTTATCAAAGGCCTACTTATAAATTTATCCAATCTAAGGCCTATATTATTTACATGGATAATCTCGATACCGTTTTTTTTTAAAGCGTGTGGCCTTTTTCCAAAAGATGATTCGAGAATTGTTATTGAGACATTTTAAGTATTCCTTTACTCTAACATTAAAAATTACGTGTCGTTATACCTATATAAAATGCCGAACAGTCATTACAATTTATTTTATAAATAGTGGAATGATTTAGCGGGTCCACTTTGCCTTTGGAGTTTATTATATAAATTTGCCTAAGCTATTGTTAGTAAAAAAATGCGAGTACAATGTTACTCGGCAACTTTTATTTTATCTGAAATGTTATTAATGTATAATATTCTCCGCCATTGCTCACTTAGTATATTATTTGGTAAAGCATGATACAAATATTGATCGCGTATAAAATTTGACATAATTTTTTTTAAATGCCACTCTACTAGCCATTAGGCACCTTCCTGAGTGTCAGTGTAGTTTTCATGTAGTTTTCATGTAGTTTTCAGTGTAGTTTTCATGTAACATTTTTTTAATAGTTTTTTTTCAAATATTGTGTAAAACATAAACAAGCACAAAAACAAGTAACAAATTTATTATCTCGCCGTTTCACCGCGGAAGGGAGACATCGACTATGTAGCACTTAACTGCTCTAACACATAACTCTCGCCTCATTCACATTCATACGACAATGAATGCAAGCTCGTCAATTGTTAAAGCTCCTAACTGGATCATCTTCTAGTATTTTGGGCGCAATCAAGATTCGCAACATAAAATATCATTCTCTCCTTGTTCATTTGCTCAACATGCTCAACCAACTAAACGACCTTTTAAGGGGTTACATGGGTTTACTCGGGGAAAAAAAAGCATATTTTCAACAATTTTTTTTTATACAAAAAATAAAATATTTTATTCAAACTTTTTACTATCTTCAAGATATACATTTGACAAAGAATTTCTGAATTTTTCAAAAGAAAATATTTGAAACTCCGCCATTGTGACGTCATTTCCGGTGACCCCTCGGAAAAAAGGTGTGTCCGCGTTGACAGTAGAACTCATGACAGGATCATCTGAAGTGAAAAAAAATAAATATATGTTTTAGTTAAGACCATAAACTAGAATCTGAACGAAGGAAAAAAAAATAGAAATGAAAATTGGATTTTTGGCAGACCTTTTTACAAAAAAATGCAAATTGCGGTAAATTTTGCTCAACATTTTTTTTTTTAAAATAGTTACGATTGTAAAAAAAAAATATCCTTCGTTCAAGTCCTCATGAATTGTATCTCAAAGACCAGTGTAAAATTTCATCAAGATTGGTTGAGTAGTTTTAGAGAAATTTTGTCAACCGACTTTGTAAACACAGTTTCGAGATAAACGGTATTAAAGTTTTGAGTAACAATAAAACTTGAAAAAAAAAAATTTTTTTTACTTACATTGAATCGTAGATTCCTGGGTCATAAAGTAAGGAACCTGCAGCAGCTGCAATGTCCAGGGCATCCTTTTGCTCCTGTCTACGATGAATCCTGCCTTCGCGAGTCTCGCTCGAAGATTTTTTTTCGGCTGCGCAAACACGGTTTTCATCAGGATTTCGGGCATGTGCCATGTTTTAAATCCATACCGTGCGTAAATAATGATAAAGCTGGTTTTCCTTCATTAAAAGTGCAAGCAGCGACCAATGCAGCAATATTAACGATCTTTGAACCAGCAGGAAGTTTTTTGGAGTAATTTTCCAGATTAACTGGCTCAAGCTTTCATAATTATTTTGTGTGAAACCTCGTGATTCAAGAAGTTATCACAAACTGACGTATTTCAAACTAGTTGCCCTTAGAAAGTGAAAGCAATGAACAGTAAGGACGGACAAACAATAGACGAGCAGCTACCTGCGGCGCGCTGAGCCTACCTACGCACCTTCCCAAGGCTGTATCCCCGAAACTTTTGTTCGGATCGACATGAAAATTTAGGATAATATTTTCGAGATGCTGTAGAAATTAATAAGAAAATAAAAAAAAAACGATTTTTTGAAGCCGCGAAACCCATGTAAACCCTTAAGTCTATTCACTATGCTAAGGTCAGTTTATATACATCTTAAAAACTTTAAATGGGAGCTCCAAGTTCCACGGAAAAACTAAATCTGATAGTAATTATAGTAGAATGCTAAAACTCCCATTGGAGGTTCTTTGTAAGCCTTGTACATAGCAAGCACATCCAAAAATAATTGCAAGTTATTTGAAAAAAAAAAATGGGAAAAAAAATATTTTTAATGTCTTCAATGAATGATTTTTTGAGTTCAATAAAATTTCAGAAAGATTTTTTTTATTTTTTTTAAATAGGGATGCGGACACGGAATACTTGTCACATCAATATTTTTACTATTTTCAAACTAAGCTAAACGCTTGTGCTATGAAAATAGGACTAACTTGTCTGGAGTGAGATTCGAACCCGCTACCTTTGGATCACGAGACGAGTGTCCTAACCACAAGACCAACAAGCTACCCAATAAATAACCCAGATAAATCAAGAGAAGAATTTTTTGTCATTTCCCAAGTTCATTTCCATAAATAATAAATGTAGAATTATTTTATTCGGCTTACATTCGCGGGCCATATTCCCACAGTCATAAACGTAATTAAATTTTATAATAACATGGATACGCACAACATAAATTATTATAAGATAACAGTAACGCGAATGAAAAGAAATACTAATGGTTTATTTTTTAGAGGCCTGCCCGGACCTTTGCAGAGCTATATTTGTGGAAACTTAACTTTTTTCTCTGTAAACATAAAATAATTCCTAAAATCATAAAGTTTATTTTATTAGTTGAAACACATTCATGAATAAATTTAATATCAGATTTATCCAAAGGCTTGTTAATTTTAACTAGCGGATGTTTAGATTTCATTAATGCGCATACTAATTTACATCTACGAGAATAAACATCCGAGGTACGTAATCGCGAATTTCCGATAACGGAGTGGGCATTGGGCATGTCGAAACCTTTTTTATTATTATTTTAAGATATATTATTTTTAAATAATCCCTATATCGTTCTGCCTCTTTCCTTGCCCAAATAAAATGGATATTTACTGATGGTTTAAGGATTTTCATTTTTGAGGCAATATTAAATAATAATAATAACAAAAGTACTAAATATTTTTATACACTTAAATGCTGTCGATAATAATTTTTATTTGTAATGGAAGATTCTTTTCTAATCAGTATTTCTTAACTTCTCTTTTTGTCTACGACAGTAAATTAATTCATTAATATAATACGTTAGCAGTTTGGTTTGTTGTTTCTAAACGTCGTTTCAAATGCCAGTACTTTATTTTTTCCAGCGAGCACTCTAATTTCTTAACACTCTTGTCCAGTACGAGAACTTTATTATTTTAAGGTATTTGATGATTGAAATACTCGTACTGCCAATTACAGAGGGTGGCACGATGCAGTTTTATATGGATAACGCATCTTGTGAATATGTGACGCCCATTTTTATTATACAACAATACTCAAAGGTTAATCCGGTAGATATCTTGGCTATGTTCACAAACCAGCATGATTTCTAAAAAGTGCTGTTTAGCAAAAATATGTAGTCAATAAAGGATATAGAAAGAAGAGATATTTTTGTAATTTTTTACAAAGTGTGTACTACGATACTTGCCATTTAACATTTGGACTTCATGGTACGGACTTCTCATTCTTGGGTTCGATTTCCCGTCACAAAACAAAAATTTGATTTTTTTAACCTGTCGGGTGTTTTTTTTTTACATAACATATGTGATGTACCGTGTCCCGGATACCGCTTTTGAACAATACAGGATGAAAAGCAGCTGATATGAACAGAAAGCCGCGATCAGTTTTATGGTGTTTATCTATTTTCTAATTACAGTGTGTGCTTAATCGCTCGACCTTCACAGCTAGTACGGTCATCAGCTATGCGTGATGCATAGTTGATGCACTGGGATCCATATGGCGTTGACGACGGGTGATTTTTGAGCATAGTTGAGGACGGGTCGAAATGCTATCATTGGAGTGGAGAGACCGGTGTCATATATGTCATGATCATGGCTGGAGATAGTTCTGATGACTGATGTAGGTGGCGTATTGCTGTGAGGTCGAGGATGATGGTGGTATCGCCTGAGGCAGATGGTGTTCGCTGCTGGAGGTTGCGAAGACAGTGAGGCGAACAGTGATCGATGGATTGGAGACTGAAAGCGTAGCGAGTGTGGTTTGATGTCGTAGCTACTGCTGATTGGAGATTGTTCGTAAGCGTTGAGAGACACGAGCTACGTAGCTAGGTAGTGCTACGAGTAGCGGACGTCGGGCAGCGTGACTTCATGGTTGAGGCGAGGGAAACGAACTTACTTGGGACTTTGCTACTACTTCTTTTATATCCTAATTTTGGTGTTGAGTCGTATACAAACCTGTGTGAGAAAGAAGCCGTCAGCATATTTATGTTCCTTTGTTGGTCAGGCCAGCGTGTGTGTGGCATTAATGGCGATGATACTTGATGGCTTTGAAGGCCAGTCATCAAGTATTATCGCCATTAACGCCTTGCTGTCCGTTCCGTATCAGCCCTCAAGTATATTCGTAATCAACGTCACGCTGTCCATTCTGCGCCAGCCCTCGGGTATCATCTGCATCCACACTATAACGCCAGCTATACACCGTGACGTAACACACGAGCAGCTATCTATAATTGTCACCATACCACTGACGTCAGATCTTATCAGTCGAGACCGCGAACACCATATTAAATTTCTTCAAAGCAATTGAAATATACAAGCACCCGGTAAACATTAAAAGGAATGACGGTCTTGAATTAAAAACCTCGTGGTATCCAGTGCTGCAGGATAAATCAAATCGACGATCCGCACAGTCCGACATCCTATAGTAGATACGCAACACACTAGATCAAGACACACACACACCCTGCTTTCGACACGGTACTGCAATCCAGTACTTACCATAACATAAACTTGAAGACACCCTGACTTTGGTACGGTATGGCAAGGCAATACTTATCCTACACTTCAACACACACTAATCACATCAGCCCTAATGATGGACCCTGCAATGGGATCCGAAACGTTGGCCAGAGGGGTCACATATACACGGAAGAATATCCCAGAAAAATATATACAGAAGAAAACATTACTTCTGTACGGCGAGGTAAACATTTTTCTATTTAAATATTAATCAGGATATTTTAAGCAATACTGGTGGGTGAATATTTGTTTGTTTAAAAAAAAAATAAAAAAACAAAGCAAAATGATGACATGGTTAGGAAAAATATTGAATAAATAAGAATGATATTTTTTAACGCTTTTAACTGAAGGTTGGTTCTTGTGAGCTATTTTCTAAATAATTTTCATATTATGTCTTCCGATGAAAACCCGAGTTAACCGAAGGGTAGCATTAACGTTAATTCTTTGACACTTTGATGGACTGCCTTATACGTAATGTCCGATGCGGAGCCACACGTCGCCTCAATCCTAGCTGGCGAATCACTGGCGGCTTTACGGCATCGTTATTGGACATATTTTATCGTTGGCGTCGGCGCAATACGAGTGAATTAACAGGCGGATACTGGGCTAACTTTTGGTTTTATTTTTTGGAAAATGTTTGAGTGAACATACGCTATTACGTATTATCAAATACATATTTCAAATTAACATATAAGGCGTATACAATAATTTGTATCAAATTCAAAATAATTTAAATCATATAATGTTTTATATTATTTCAATTATTTTTTGCCCTTATTTATATTTTTACGTGACTTTAATTATATTTTATATTTTTTCACTTCCTAATTTTCGAGAGAAACTGTATCTCTTATCGACAGGTGAAATATCAAATTTTGATACTTCACCTGTCGATGAAAGATTATTTTAGTCGAGAACTTAAGTAGTGAAAAAATATAATAAAATATTATTCAAGTCACGTAGAAGTGACAAGGTAAATATTATTTAATGATCATCATGAATAATCTCTACAATTTAAACGCCATATTGATCATTAAAACATAATTTTTTTATACCTCTAAAATTTTCATAATTTGCAATAAATAAATAGATTGACATTTTTTCAACATTTTAATAAATTATTTATTTATTTTTAGTAAGGATGCGAAAATTTTTTATAATATGTAGGTTTGTATTTAACATTTGATAATAACGACAGTAAATTATTATAATCTTCATTATGTTTATATTTAGGCGGTGAATGGTGAGAATGAATAATTACTGACGGGACTAATACTTACATTACTTACTTATAAATACAATTACGCATCCCCAACAATACAAATTTTGAATGTCTATCCTAATTTTTAACTAGAATCCAGGACTCTACTTCCTAGGACCTCATTCGTTTTCAAAATTAGTATGATAGCTGATCTCATTATTTAATAAAATGAACATATTATTCCGTTTTCTAAATAAGTATGATTTCAAAATTGTTATTAAATAAAATGAAAACATAAACTTTGTGCTTTTTTAAATAAAATACTCTGAATTAGATTTATTAAATATTAAAAAATATATATTATTTCATGTAAATTTAAACTATTAAGTGCATCCATTACTATATCGCATATTTCATTGGTATTTATCAATAATAAAAATATTTAATTCCATAAAGGCTCGGTAACTAAATATAAAAAAAAATTTATAAAAAAGACTTTTCATCAATTTATCCTAGATCCTAGATCATAACAATGACATTACATGTGTGGTCATAACAATCACACATCATTGAGCATAATTCACTATTTTTTACCTCCTCCAAATCGGAATTTTTTTAAGATTAAACTTCTGATTAAAATAAGTTAGCTCATTAAATTAAGTAACGTTTTGAAAAAAGTTTAGAACTAAGTAATGGTAATTATATAACTTCTTCTTGTGATGTGGCCGTGTTCATGCAAAGGCGTGAAACTTGTTTCAGAAACACCAATTATCCAAACTAATGTCTAGAATTGCTTCTCGACTCTGAGACCAGTCTTCCAAATGTTTCGCAACCAGCACAGATTATTTTCACCCAACTTTTTTCTTTCTTTCCATTATACAATTCTTAATGTTAGTATTTACGAATAATTATCAAAAATATTCAATTTTACTGCTTAATAAATATGATTTATAATTTTTAGTGGAGCTTTCCTAGTATCTAATATGCTTTTGCTAATGAAATCTATACAATATATTATTTGCAAGCTTCTGTAGTAAAATTGTTTTATTAAATCACTTAAAAGTTGAAGTTTTAACCAAGTTAAAAGCAGTTTCTTACCGTGAGCTCAATTTAGGGATAATTTTAATAAATTTCACTACTTTGAGAGTTCTATTAAAACAGTCGTATTTAACTTTTTTGGTTTGAGAAATCCTGCGTTTTATTTTTTTCCTAAAATATTATACAATATGAAAAAAATCTTAGCCCATACAGAAGTTCTGTTTTTTACTATAAATTTTTAAAATCTTTACTAATACTATTTAATCTTATTATGGTACATTTATCAATATTTCTTGTCAGCCAATATGTCACTGTGCGTAAAATCATCGAATCTACATTCAATTAAATGTTTGTATCTACCTTTTATGATCTATTTACAATATCCCTGCTCCGATCATAGTGCTAAAAATGAGAAAAACATCATGAACGTCATGGTCATCATGAACGACCACACAAAGACTCGTGAATTACTAAACTTCTAAAGAACCAAGTTCGGCAGTTGCTGCACTCCCCGCACCACTCTCCAATACGTACATGTATTTGCAAATCAACGTCAGTTTCTTCAAGAAAACATTTTATTGTGTACGTTAAATAATTATACCAACATTGTTATTACTTTATTGAATACATAAAGATACTAGGAGGAATACCTTAAATATGGAATCTATATTTAGTATATTTACAAAGATTATTACATCATTAGAGGAAACGTCTATTCAGTTTATAACACCGGAGAAGAAAGGTTAACACTTAAAGATACGTAAAAAATTCTAAAAGTTTCAAGAAGGTAGGGTCAGACCCGTCGTTTCAATTATTGGCATTCAACACCACAGCACGCGGTGAATTTATTTGCTGTAGGGACCTAGCGTAAGAAGAACACTTAAAAGGCACTTAAAAGACCCCAGTCTAACATTCTTATTTATGATTTAAGGATTCAAGAAGATGGAATATTTTTTTATCAAAATCTTGAGAGTACCTAGGTACATATATATTATGGCACTCACGTACCAAATAAATTTGGAAAACAGAATCTATATTTAATATGAAGAACAAAAAGTTTTTAATATTTCATGGGGCGTAACTAAGTATAAAATATTTATATTTATAAAATATTTAAGTTATCTTATTTTAGCGCATTTAGGGCACAATTTTAATTGTAACGAAAGTTGCGCACGCACAGCGTGCGCATTGTGGCGGCAATGCGCGTAGCGAAAATGCGAGACCACGAAATGCGCTTGAAATAGGTGTTCCACGAATATCTAAATATAATAATGTCCTCGAATTCATGGCTTAAGACGAAATTACACGGCTGGAGAAAGGTTAAAACCTCGGACGTGCAAAAAGCAACGCGGCACCTTACAGACAAAGTTACCACCGCTTTTCCATAGTCCTTCAAAATATGCTACACATATTCACACTAGCTGTATATTCGTGAAAATATTATTTATTAATAATTATACATTAAAAAAGCCTGTCAAAATTCGGAAGTGGGAGGCGTTAATAAATGGTTTAATGGTTTACGGCTTAGCTAAGACATAAACATTAACATTAATTTATTTAATTTTTCTTAAATATATAAAATATAATTTAATCTAAAAATATATAGTAGGCATATTTTTGACATGCCACAGAGAAGCAATGGTGGCTTTGTGGTCTGTTCGCCGCGCTGCGGTCCGCAAGTTTGAGGTTCGAGTCTCTCTCTAACCGATTTTTTGGTTTCTTCAAAAAAATGCAATTTAATTTTTTATCGCGAATTCCGGAAGTTGCGGACTTATTTAGATTGGAGAAGGAATTGTCTTAGACGCGAACCATTAATTTAAGAAAGTTTCATTAAAATAAGTTTATCAGTGTAGATTTTTACAATTCAATACTTTAAGCATCATTAATATTCAATTTTATCTTTATTATAGTTTTAAAGCATTACTTCTACCGCGCGTACAGGATGACACGAAGGAATTTATTTATATAATAAAGTATAAATATAAATTTAAGATTTTTCAAATTTTTTTTTTTTTAATCATTCATTTACGCCTAAATAGGCTTTTACATATGTAGGTATATAACAGTTATTTGCAAAAATAATATAAACAGAGAGAAAAACAAAAAAAGAAAGTGTATATAATTTACATTATGGCGGAATGAAGCGCACTCAGTATCGCGCCCCTATACTGTGACAGGCCAGAACCAAACAAGTCCGCTATGTTTGTATAATTGTTACCTAACCTGTGTATTCTAGGTACTAGCGAGTTGTAGTGAGCATTTATTCTAGTATTGTCACAGTAAAAAGGCGTCGGCACTCGAGTAGTTCGACTGGGTACATGGAACATTATTAAGGACAAAATTTCAGGGCTGTGGTAATGCGAGTTTACAATTTTATATAATAAAATCAGATCGGATAAAACTCTCCTGTCCGATAGTGGCAATAAAAATTGAGAAGATTAGGTTATTTATAGAAAATTATTTATATAATCTACATTCCTGACTGATATTAAAAGCAAATACTTAATAGAAAATATGGATTTAAAAGTAAATATAAATAACAATCAAGTAATTTTTTACGTAGGAATTTAAAATAAAATTTTGAAAACTAAAGTTTTTGAGCGTTGTGCATAGAATATGTATTACCTACGCATCTAGGAAGAAATTTAAAAATCATTAAAAATAATAGCATTCTTCTTCATGAAATAATTTTAATCTTTAGTTTCTAAGAGTCCTTATTTTCGAAAATAAATCCGAAAAATTTAAGAAAATTTAAATCCGGCGTATTCGACGAGCCACACTATACAAATGGCATTAAAAAAAATTGACAATTTACAAACAAGTAAATAAAATTAATAAAAATTTCTTATGTAAAATTTATATGTATCACGAGAAATTATGAGTAAATATGGTTATTATATCTTACTTTTTTCGTAGAATCTTTTTAACGGATTTGTAAAATAAGCAAACAACAAAGAAAGTTTTGTGATGTTAAATGAGGGTTAAAACTTTAAAAGTTGTAAAAATCAAATATAAATCTCGGCAGATCTACTTTAAGGGTTTGTATGTACCTACGAGTAGGTAGAAGTATTTTTAGATACTTATATAAGAGAAACTGCGCGTGATAGCCATCCATAAGAAATCTCAAATCTTTAGGGTGTCAATCTTTAACAGGCCGAGATCGGGGAATTGTGGAACTAATAATGATGCTGATGAATACTTTTAGATAGATTACACAGATTTATTGTAAAATGCTTTCATAAAGAGTAGCTTGTTGGTCTTGTGGTTAGGACTCTCACCTCGTGATCCAAAGGTCGCAGGTTCGAATCTCACTCCAGACCAGCAAGTTAGCCCTATTTTCATAGCACAAGCGTTTAGCTTAATTTGAAAATAGTAAAAATATTGATGTGACACGAATCCCGTGTTTGCATCTCTATTTTTTAAAGAAAAAGAAAGAAAAAAAGTGAGTTAAATACTTTCAAAATACCGACGGCCGATAACATTATCTGAACAGAGCTTTCCGTATCCAACCTAAGTTGGTAATTACACATCATATTCTGTTTCAATTTGAAAATATGATTTTTTCCCGTCACATGGGTTTTACCACATATCTCATGTGCGTAGTTTTCCGGGATATTCTGCTGCATACATCTGACCTCTATAGCCGAGGTTTCGGATCCCATTGCAGGGTCCACCATCAGGGCTAATGCGCAACTCAGGAGTGGACTGGCCGGGCGTTCCGCTGGAACCGGCTTGTTCCGGTGTTCCGAGGAAGCCGATTTTGTCGCTTTTTTTATTTTAATATTTATTGATATTAAGTGTTTTCGTATAAGGACGGAAATGCGTAACAGAAAATAAGATGCGCGCAAATCCATCTGTCCAATGAGCGAGCGCGGAGCGCGCGCGATGAAAAAAAATCATAGTTTATAAACAAATCAATGTCCAGCAAGTGCCATCACAGCAAAGACGCACGCTTCTAAGAGTCAACGCTTCTGATTTTGTATATATGTTGGGCGGCTGGTGTCAAGCGTTTGGATGTTATTACTTTGGTATATTTTGGCTTATATCTTCGAAACTATCCAAAAATACTTCATTTACATGAATGTAAACAATAACTTAATGATTTACATTCTCAAATTGTATGGAATTTATGTGATTATTTTTAATTATTTATTCAAAGTTTTTATACAATTTGTATGGCGGCACCCTACCGCTATCAATGAAAATAACTAAAAATATTTAATTGACCTAACACATTTCTAAATAAAAATGCTTATGTAGATATATGGTACCTACCTAAAATAATCGCAGTTCTCGCGTAGGCATGAAGTACAATATTTAATTTGGGTTAAGTTCTCAGATAAACGTGTATGTAATGTCAAGCTCTTCATGAAAGCTCACACAGTACGGCAAAATTCAGTTATATATTTTTTTTACTTGTGTACGATGACGAACGTCTCGCCACATCGCACCGGGTCGGATATTAGAAAGAAAGATTTTTCTTTCCAATCGCCGCCGATATGATTGACCGTAAATGACACCCGAGATACACTGGGCCAAAGCTAACTACGACACAGTGGACAAAATGGTACTTGCGGTTTCCTGGGAAGGCGGGTGCCGCTTCAATCGAGATTCTCCTGGCTTTGTCGAATCCGGAACAGTTGGTGTGTCTCTTCCGGAAGGCTAAATAAAAATAAAAAACGACACCTGATACGCATTTCACCTGTCACTGCGCGGATTTTTAAAAATTCGAATCCTGGCCAGCGATTGGCGCAGGACACATCGGGCGCCAGCCCAACCAATCAAATCTTGGCGCGGCCCGCGCGCAGCGATCACGAAACAACTTGTATTTACTGATTTATAAATATATTGGTATTAGCATTTTTAAATTTTGATGTTAATTTCTGCTGCTGCTCGATTGATATTTTTAATTGTGAGATGTCAAATGTTACTTATCCTGTTCGATCACTGTAAGGCTCGTTCGTTTTTTTGTGACTATTCTCTGATCATATCTTTTAATACATACGATACGATGTGGACACTAATATCATAATATATTAACATTTATTACAGGCGGAAAATGATGTTTTTTTTTTGATTTATTGAATCACGGTATTAATAAAATTATTTGAAAAATATATTATAATCTACGTCAAAAAGTAAAGAAAATATTTTTTACAATTACAATTTATACAATTTACAAAAAACAAATACAATTAAACAAAAAAACAATACAAAAAACAAATACAATTAAATTTTGTCTGCAGCCGTGTAAAGGATACATTCGATTTGGCAAGTTGGATCGCGGCCAGTTGCATAAATGCTGTAATTTGTAGTCTAGAACAAAAAATGATTTTCTTCATTTTCTTTCCGATACCTAAATACGTAGCGGTTTTTGAAAATATTTTTTTTTCAATTGACTCAGCAATATTGCAGATTGACATTTTTAAAATATTGATTGTATTACTTGTGTATATCTACTAACATTATTTGATTAATTACACTTAAATGTTTCGGAAAAACCTTTTCATCGTCAGGGTGTTATATATATATATATATGTAAAAATTTAAATTACTGTTTATTTAATTTAAAAAAAATAAAATAAAAATAAAAATACAGAACACGGAATACGTGTCACATCAATATTATTTCAATTTTAAACTAATCTAGACGCTTGTGCTATAAAAATAGTACTAACTTGCTGGTCTAGGGTCTAGGTTCGAACTCGCGAACTTTGGATCACAAGGCGAGAGTTCTAACCATAGGACCAACTCTTTTGTTTTTTGATTTTCTAAATTATAAATATTTATTTTTGATAAAATGGTGAATCCGAAGAAAAATCCTTTTTTTTACAATAAAATCGATTTAAATCTGCAGAAACTTTTCCTTAGGATAAACTTCGAAGAAAATTGCTCGAGTTTTTTGCTTCTAGACAATTTTAAATGGTATTTTGAAAAAAAATCGTTTAATGTTTCGAATGTTGATATTTTTAGATAAACTATTAATTTTTTACTTTTAGTTAATTTACTTTCAGTTTATGATTCCAAGGCCACATAGTTGCCCTTCAACAGCAAGGCTTTCTCTTCATCTAGGTCTAGGTGATCTACATAGATTTTAAGAACGAGCGAGCCTCTTTTGCTAAGTGAGAGATCGGAGAGCTTGGCGCGGCATTTATCAGTTTAATCACAAAAAATGTAGCAATGAGGGCCCATAATTAATGGCCAGAACTTGTATTATCTACATCACCCCGAAAATTCCATCATTGAACTGACAAACGACAATGTTAAAATAAATATCGAGAACTGTTTTAACGCTTGATGAACTCTCGGCGCGATCAGCATTGTGGCGTTGAAACTCTCATTACCATTTTATGTAATTTTTAGTACAAAATAACACTTTTAAAGCATACCTTAACCCTTAAACCATCTAAGTATTGACTCTGAATTCGGGCCTAAGTATGCAAAGATCAGATCGGACAAACGGAGTAGATTTTTTATAGAGAACAGACAGACAGACAGACATTGTTATAGTTATAGATTTCTCCAAATGCGTTTGTGCGCAAATCACTTCAACCGCATTCTTACAGTAGTCATACTGTACCTTCCACAAAACAATGTATAAAAAAAAGACGATGCAATATATTTTACCAAAAATAAGACTTAATTAAAATGATAAAAAATACAGAAATTCGATAAATAACCGTAAAATGTTATATAACATCGTATTTTCACGTTACTATATTAATATAGCCTTTACCTTACATAGAGTAGATTATTGGTGTAGTTATAATGGCACACGCCTAATGATTTAACATTTAAGCAACTTGTATTTAACACTTTACATTCTTAAATCTATTACTAATATCCTAACCACTATAACCTACATATTTACATTTATTTATTTACATAATCAATCTATGGTACAATCTATAATAAATATTACATCTAAATTTAATCATTGTAGTTTTATTATAAGACTTCTTGTATAACATTTTGTTTTTTTAAAAACTACTTGATAGACAACCCTTCCGTAAACAGCTATGCAGTTTGAGAAATATTGAGAATTTAATTGAGCAGTATAATTTGAATATATATATAATTAAATAATTGTTAAAAATAACACGTTTAAAGGAATCAACAATTTGTAATGGATTTTATAAAATAATTTTATTAATTTACTCTAATTTTATACACTAAAGTCTCCGTTTCATTTTATCATCACATTTCGTAACATAATTTAAATTTTCTCCCTGAAAGTTCGCTCGAATTAAGCGCAACATACACATGATAAATATCTTTTTATTTACCTCCACATGAAATACTTTTAAATTTCACAAAATGTTATTTTATGATGGCAGTAAAATTTTAATAAAGCTTCTGGGTTTATTATATTTAATTCGATTTTTTATATACTTTGTCGGCACTCGCAAAATCGCTATCCTACGGTTTTCAACCTTTTTTTAAAATGATTCAACTCTTCAAAGCCGCTTAAAAGAATAAATTTCTTTGAGTTGTGTGTAACACGAAAATGCTAAACACATAATGATTTATTATTTTTTAGGATAGCATAGGTAACCGTGATGAATTATATATGAAGCAAGAATAGATTTAGAAGATAAACAAACAGTAGTTAAAACTGAAATCCATCATTTCAATTTCTCTCTTTTTTTTAACTCGTAGCGTCTGTTTGCTTGATTGATGAAAAAACTTTGGATCGATTTTTAACCCTTATCCCGTGATCCAATCAAGCTGAAACTTTGCAAGCAGACTTGTGGCAATGATAAAGAGGATCTATCAAATTTTTGTTAAAAAAATTAATAATTATAGGATAACTTTGGATATTTAAAAATTTTAATGATTTTTTAAAATTGGGAACCATACAAATATTTGATTTCTGCCGCTGGCCTGACGACGTCACGGAATATTTAAAATTTGAATTACTCCGTCGGTATAATAGGTACATCACTACGAATTTCGCAAATTTATGACAATTGGTTCACAGATGACGGCAAAATTCGTTTTTTTGGGAAGAAATCAAATAATAATTTATTTCTTTTAGATTTCTGCTTAGTTTTGAAGAATTCTACATTACGCATGAATTGTCTTATCAAAGCTCAAAACATCTGACATTTTAGAAATATATTAAATTCCTATAAACTTAGTGTTATTTATGTTATATGTTTTAATTCGTCTTTAATTTTTAAGATTTTAATTCGCCAAAAGGAATGTAAGAGGAACTAAAATAAACAGAAAATTCAAATGGAGATAAAGAGATATTTTTAGAGATTTTTGACATTGATATTTTTCTAGACATAATTCGTTTTTGATCAATCAATTATTAAATTACATGATGGTTAACTTAATTTTGGTAAACGTAATATAAAAACTTGGTTTTTATGGGTTTGTTTTTTATCAAATTTAGTGTGCGAACGAATGTCAACATTTTTCATATGTGGGGTACAAAAGCTAAGGCAATAATATCAAAAAAAAAATTAATCCGGTCGTCGTGCCCATTTTCGTACCATACGTCTTAACATACAATGTAAATAATTGAATTTAAATATAAATAAGATGGTATGAGCTATTTTTTAAATGACTACCAAAAGCCAGATACTAACTACCTACTACTAACACTAACACAATATTTCTCTGAATGACTCACCATAGCCACGAAAATCCGAGACGCGCCACAAGCCGCACCACCCGTTTTTTTTTTCTACAAAAGTCATCACACACGAGTCCCGAAGCAATATGAGTAACCAAAGGGGTTTGTAAAGCACATATTTATTTTGAAAGAAAGTAAATACAATTTACTTATCTTATTTTTATTTCAATTATTGTCTTGTACGCATTTATCTTTCAATTCGTATTCATGTACATTAAATGTGGGGTGTAAAAACAAAGGCAGCAATATCCAAAAAAATTTTTTGTTAAAAATTAAAAAATGTTTTGAATGTAGTCACCGAGGATTACTAATTTAAAATAAACTGAATTCTAAATTTTATTTATCAATTATTTATCCCTTCCAAAATCGTGTTTCTTATAAACTTATTACCTATGTTTTCTATAAAATCTCTAATTCAGTACATTAACGCCTGTAGCACACCTCCGCCGCAAAATCACAGCCTAGTTTCAAAAAAAAACGCACTAGTTTCGCCATGATTTGTCCTTTGTAGGAGAGGCGGAACAGAAGCGAAACTGCCCGTTCTAGTGTATAGATTTGAGTATAATTCTATCTCTTTCCCGCGTGGTTTCGTCGATCTCCTCCGACGCCTCCGCGCACCGGCCGCCGCATTGTGGAGTATTTGACCCAAAAAGTCGATCAAGAACGTCACGCGAAAGTTGAGTTGTGGCAATCGGAGCAAAATGTCATCGTTATCAGAATCAGAGGAGGAAGCAATATTATTGTGGACTTTAACTTTGAAAAGGCGTAAACTTCGAAGAATTCGGGTGCACGAGATTAACGAAAAAAGAAAGATATTAGGAGTAAACCGATTATGTAAAGAATGTAAAGAGTCACATAAAGATCGTTTCTATACATATTTTAGAATAAGCCCAGATAGTTTTGAAGATTTGCATAATCTTTTGAAGCCACATATTGCAAAGCAAAATACAAGGCATAGTAAAGCTATTTCTAGCAGAGAAATAGCTTTACTTTGTTGGTAGAAGAGAGGGTAATAATAACCTGGAGAAATTGGTGACCACTGGGAATGTACTGGGATGTAGGATGATTGATTTTCAATAAGATAGACAGATCAATTCCAAAACATCTCATTACTGTTCACTTTAACCACTTCCCGCGTGAATTTCTTTATATATTTTTGGTAAAATTTTTTAATCTTCATTGATTTCAAGTATATAATCAAAGTATTACGTAAAAAATATGTTTTTAATTTTAATAATCTTATTTTTTCAATACAAATTTGCACGCGTATGTATGCGCTACCCGAAATGGTACACATTTTATTTCGCTCATACGTGACCGCGCGCGTGGTTAAAAAAAGCCCAGGAATGTGAATCGTAGAAGCAAGCAGCTGTAGAAGCAGATTACAGGACCATGATGCTCAGTAACGAGATGATCAACTAAGGGCCGGTTATATTATTATAGTTGGCGATGACAGTTTCATCTGTGAATCACGTTTGAGCTAGTGCGCGTGCGCGCTACACGCGATTTTTGACATCTGTCATCAAAATCAATTTTTCGAATTTTGCAGTATTTAAATGTACAACATTTAGTACGATTTTTTTGACGCCACAGATTTATCTGACAATCGATTGATTCCACGGTATATCCTTAACATGAAAAGTAAATTTCCTCGAACAACACTTTTTTATCTGTCAACACTGTCAATGCTTAATAAACAAGTCGTCGCCAACTCTGTTGGTAAATTGATTCAACAGGCCCTTTAGAAAGATGGACAAGATATTTTAATTATTTTTAATGCGAATTAAGTGTAAAAATACTGTGACATTTGGTTTCCATGTATGTAAAATCAGTTGCAAAAATTCAATATGTACGAAATTTGCAAGTCAATGTATTTCAAAGACGTTTTACTACCTCCCTTATTTAGCTGTTTGTATTTCGATATTCGAAGGAATCCAACACCGTTGTTTTAAAATGTAGCCCAGAATGTACATAGATGATGGATAGGAATTCAAGTGGAAGCTCAGTGTTCACCAATATAAAATATATTTCGTCGTTCTCTCCAAGAATGTTGCAGAGTATTTTTAGTATTTTATTTGAAGAATAAGGTTGTTTTATCGGTTTATAAGAATCGGTTACAGGTTTTAAAATGTAATGAGTTTTATTATTTGAAGTTTACCGTGGTCGTACGGAAAATGTATGAATAAATTAATATTGTTTATTTGTCTTATTTTTAATTAGATTATTAATCTTAGATTATTAATCTGTTTCTACATTGTTGCAATATAATTTGCATAAGAAATCATTAATAATTATTATAGTGAAGCAATATAAAAGTAAATATCATATTCTGGCAGATGTATGTACCTATATTAAATTGCTTCAAACAATATTAACCGCGCGTACTTCACGAGTATAGCTTTTAATGAAGCAATGTATTCAAATGATTACATACACGGATGCAAGTGCCAAGAATATTAAACATAAAAACTAGTAAATGATAAGTTGTACAATACACTAGTTTTAATGATCCTAAAATAATACCAAGCTATCAATTTTATTAGATAAATAATTAACTGGAATTTCCTGGAAATTCTTAAATTATTTGGATGTGTGAAATGCACACTTATGATACTAAGCCAATATGGCAATCGGAATTTTGACTATGGGTGCCAATTTTTTTCTTATAATTATATACTATGAAACTTAGTACGTACACCAAATTATTCAAAAAATTTATAAACACTATTTTCAGAAATTTTATTTTTACCATTCCTCAATCGACATGCCTTGTGATTTCATCGAATGGCAACCCTCCGCTTACCCAGGACCGTTCTATGATCAAAATCTTGCATCTCAGTTCTACTCGTTCGCCACCAGATTGGCATTTTTCTCTGTACTCCACGCAGTGCTGTGTAGATGTTTCCGGTTAATAGCAAAAGCCAGTCACAGACTGAAAACACTTCCGTGTCGTTCAAATAAATAAAATAAAATAATAATAAATATAAATTATATAAGGCATTATATATAAGACATCAATAAAGACAGAAAAGCAAATTAATAGAAAGTATATCTAAACGTGAATGTAGAAAAAAAGTAGACAAAACTGATACACATGTACAAAAATTGACCGTTGTGTCAAGCTAAAAATTCATGCATCATGTATCACCCTGGAGTGTGGCAATTAAACAAAATCTCAGCTTTGATGAGTGAAGATTTTTCATAAAAACATCCTAATTGCTGAGTTTTCATTTCTTTCTTACATTTATTCAACTGATTTTTTTACACGTTTCCAGAATTAAATTCACCACAATACTTATAATACACTAAGCAATTCCAATAAGAATCGTCTACACAAGAGGGAAGAAAACGAATTAATTGTTGGTAATAAAAACATATTTCAAGTAAATATGTTTTTCCATTTCTCCTCTACCAGGTGGAATTTTTAATTAAAATAAAAATAAAATACTGAAAAAGTCAATCGTTGTTTATGTTTACTTCAACAACAAATCTTTTTTATTGTAATTGCTAAGTTGTTGACCTTAATTTGAAAAAAAAGTATAATCAATTTATTAATCACGTTTTTCATCCTTATAGTTTCGTGTTAAATACGTCTTTAACAAGGGTGTACTATTGTGTGAATAATTTTGATAAATTATAGAAATATCACAGAGACGAAGTTAATTTATATAAGAGAAAAGTGGATGGAAGTCTCTTATATGATAGGCATACAACCTATAGCTGGCTTAAGTGATCACTCTTCACAATGCAACGTTCACCAATTCCACCGTAAGAATATCCACACATTACCAAAATTTGAAAGTTCTATACATATATACCTATGTTCGAAACAAGAATCTTTCATATATTACTATGATCTCTGTTAGAGATATCTTTTGATTCTTTCTCATAACATGTTAGTATACACAGCTTTCGTTACAAGTAATACATCTATATTTAATTTTTATGGTGTAAGTTTTTTTAGCAATATTTCTTTTAACGTATAAGTATATGACATTCTTTCGAAATATTCAACATATCTATTAGAATACCTGTGATAAAATATATTTATCTGCGATTAAAGATATATATAAAAAATGTATATTTCCAAAAATAAAATTTAACCAAATTAACTTTTACCGGAACTTTAACTTACCGGGAGAATGCGTTATTCACCATTTAATTTAACGACTAATACAGATATGGAATAATCAATAAATGTATTCTTTTTCACCACTTATATATATCTATATGTGTCGGGACCGATAGTCTTTTCGTCAGGATACAATGTATACAAACAAATTAAAAATCGAAGAATTGACAATAAAATTGCAATAAAATATAATATATGGGAAATGAGTAATAATAAAGAAGGTACATACTAACATCAAAACAAATTTAAAAGATGACTATTTGTGAAAAAAACCTAGTTATTTAAAATATGCAATTTACTATTAAAACTTTTTCTTATTTCCTAAAAGAATAAATTATCCATAGCCAAAAGATGATTTGCAACTTCGAAATAATTAGTGCTTTTTAAACACTTAAGTGTTCTTTTACTCTTATATCAAAATTTCTGCTCATTTTTCTTATATAAAAATAATTACAGTCATTACAAATCAATTTATAATCACCAGTTTTTTTAAAGAATCATCCTTAAACTTATTATTTTGTATGTATTTTTTAAATTAAATATGTGTATTGATAAATTTAATCTATTATTAGTATGTATATGAAACATATTGATATTTTCAATATGTAAGTGGTGAAAACAAAATATATTTTTACTATTAATTATATTAATAATGTCACCACAAAATCATTTTTCTCTTTTTGAAGAAGAGAGATATTAGATATTGGCGGCCCTCGTAGCCCAATAGTCATGACACTAGTTTCCCATATCAAGGGTTTCGGATTCGATTCAAGAGTAGGGTTGTGAACGATAGAGTGCTATTTGCAGACAATGCCCATAACCTTCGAACATTGTAAAAAAGGTGAATGAAATAAGTAACAATTATGGCTTGAGGATAAACACTCGCAAAACCAAATTGTTGATAGTGTCACGCGTTGTGGCTGAGGGAGGCAAATGAAAAACACTTAAACAGTGTTATCTTCCGGAGTGTTATGGAGTGTTCCAGAGATTTAGAGAGATTTCAGTAGTGCGCAATTAATCCGGATTCTGACAACTCGATTCAATAGCATCAAAAAGTTCACTTCTGACACCAAATATAACCATCAACAACTAACCAATAGAACTAGTCACGCGATACAAATACTTAAATGCAAGGGTGAACAAGACTTAGATCCAACACTAGAAACAAAAGCTCGAAAAGAGATGGCAAAAAGTACGTTTCCTATTATTAAGACGCTCAATTCTTAAATTAGGGATTCTAAAGTTTTACATACTCCAGATGTTTTTTTTAATTATTTTTATTCAATTCTTCAATAATTCATTTTCATTTTTAATTCCCTTGGAAAGGCATTGAAAAATTCAACCCCTCGATACGTGAAGTGGTGCTAAGCTGTACTAATCCTGATCCTGGGCGGCCCACCCAACTTTGTTCCATCACTAAAACAACTAAGCGTCGCATTTTTGCAGAAGCGCATTTTGTGAGCTCAGAGTAAAGCACAATTTCGATAGATTCATTTAATATTCAATACAATGAAAATATTTCATTCACTTATTTAAATATCATTAATGCACTGAATATCATAAATTTGAGTTTTTTAATTATTCCTATAAAATCGTTCCTTTTCTTCCTCTTAAAATATATTATCAACTCATCCGATATATTTACGGTAAATTATATAAATGTAAGTGAAAATAAATTAAATTAAATCCATTCGGACACATTTAAATAACTTCGAAAAAAAAACAATAATTATATAATTAACGAAATATTTTAAAATACAGGGGAAATGTCAGAGGAACTACCCAATGTATTAATTACATAAAAAATGTATAAACGAAGAAAAAAGTAGGCAGAAACATAATTTATCTATATAATAATTTTGCCTTGTACGTAAGCCTTATAAAACTTGCTATGAATAACTGAAGTAGGCCGGAATGATACAGAAGAGGAACAATCTGTTAAATAATCAAATAAAGAACATCACCTGTCATGGTGGACGGAGAACAGGAAGACGATCGGTGTATCGTGCTCTGAATTCAAACGTTTTCAGGTAAATTACAGAAAGAAAGCTCTAGAAAATGAAGAAATAAATTTTTGTTAATTTGAATAAAAACGCAAGAGAAAAATGATACAATTCTTTGAAATGACATTTCATTTATCTTTGTACGCTGGATATTGAAAAAAATTCTTTAACACGCACCTCGCAATGGCAATTTTACTTTCATAAAATATACACTTTGTTAAAATTAGATTCTTTCAAATTTAAAATATTTATTCATGAAAACCTACATTTTTTTGTATGTTTTTTGTATGTGAATACGCAGCGGATTAAATTAATTATTATATAATTAATCAAATGATATAACTGGCATTATAAATAATCCCTCCCTCTCTACCACCTTCATATATATGATACACCATAAGGTACCCACCTTACCATCCCGAATCCATCACACATCCCAAATCCACTACCACCCACTCTGAATCAACAAAATTCCCTCCACCCACACTCTTACTCTCACACCTTGAAGATATGCTCACTTTGAACCTTTTTCTTATCAGAAAAAATTACAAAATACATGAATATAAAATGAAACATTTAACAAATTTATTTATCGATTAGAAAATACATACAAAAAAAATCAAATTAAGGAAAAACTATTTTAGCTGCTACCGGATTCGAATCAACGGACCTCCACTCTATCCGGGAATGGCGCGTTATCCAATTCCGCCACGGCAGTTTGCTAAGTTAACGAATAATTTTCGACCTTATATGTAGTCTCTTTTTACTCCCTTTCTTTTAACTCATAGCGTCTGCTTGCTTGTCTGTCGAAAAAACTTTGTATCGATTTTTAACCCTTTTTCCGTGATTCTATCGAGCTGAAACTTTGCATGCAGACTTTTGGCGACGATAAAAATGATCTAACAAATTTTCATTTAAATAAATTAATAATTATAGTATAATTTTGGATTTTTCTAAATTTTTTATTACTCCCTTTCGTAGCTTCGCCCGACTCAATCCCAACGCGTGGGGTAAGCGCCATACCTGTTTCAACTAGTAAATGAGAAAGGGAGTATAATAAAAACTAAGGTTTTTATGGGTTAGTTTTTAATTGATTAACACACATATTATTCCATTTTTGAAAGCAATCCACTTTTTGAATGTATTATTCATATGACTATCGCAATATAAAAAGTAGATTTTTCTGTATGTCTTGTCTAATTGATTAAAAAGTATATTAATAATTCACAGACTTTGTTCTAAAATAGCAGCTTCACAATAATAATGTATTTTCTAAATATATATAAAACATTTAACTTCTTACAAGGTTCCACAGATTTTATATAACAAAATATATAAAATATAATGTTACAAATAATATTAAAATAAATTAAATGGAGTACATACACAAACACATACTGTACCAATGGAATTATAAATAATATAAAAGTTTATGTACAGTATTAAACTGCTTGTGTCATGACATCTAAGCCTAAGCCATCAAAGAGCCTTAGGCCCCGGGTACGATACGAGCGGCGAGCGGCAGAGCGTCAGAGCGTCAATGCGGCAGAGCGGCAAGCGGTGAGAAGCGCCGGCTACGCTACAAAGCGGCTGAGCGGCAACTTCTGTCAGTCGCCGCGCAATCATACTCATTTGAAATGAAAACGTCAGATATTTATGGAAATTTCATTTATTGAATGTCAAGAGGAAATATGGCGTTCAGCCGATAAACAGGAGTAGAAGGGTTTACGGAGAGTACCACCATTTGTTTAATAATTTAATTAAACTCGATTTTTTTAATATACAACGATGTCCCTACAAAACTTCTTCCCACAGTTTCTTCGTAATCACACAATTTTTAAAATCATTATGTCTGTCATTCCACAAACATGTCAAACTTTGCACTTGAAATATTAAAATCTCACACTCGAGATCCGTTAACTTTCTCTTATCTGATATTGTTTTGTAGGAGAGCTTCAATATAAACTATACAATATCTCTGCAAACAGTTTCCCATAGAAAAATTGACAGAAAAAAAAACAGACGCTTGAGCGGTAAGCGAAATTTAATGTCCAGGAACAGCGGCGAGCGGCGAAGTGTGAGCGGCAAGCGGTGCCGCCCTGCCGCTCTTGCTTATCGTAGCCTGCTACTACCACATCTGTATCACGCTCAAACAAACAAAAACGTGAGCGGCACCGCTTCATAGACAAGAGCGGCACTCTTGTCTATGTCTGCCGCTCTGCCGCTTACCGCTCGCTGCTCGTATTGTATTGGCCGCACTTTGGATACGAATTATTACGTACGTATTCTTACGATTATTTTCGTACGTATGGAGCGCGTACATTGATTGCGTCTTGCGTTGGTCACGATCAGTTACTTTTCGCATTTCTCCAATAACGTTTGTGCCAAATGAATAATCTGTATCTTCTGGAAAACTCTATTATGGAAAACTTAAATCTTAAAAATCTATCTAATAGATTCTCAAATGCTTGGAAGAATCGAAGTGCAACGAGAGCTCATAACATCTGAGAAATATTTAAAAGTTTTTTCTTCGAAGTACATAATTATTATACCTCACCTTCATTAAACCAAATTATTTAACTTACAGATATTTTTTTAATTCTTTAGAGATCCTCCACCATGATCTGCGCTGATCGTCACGTAGTTGAATCACTTCGGTCATACAAACATTTGCGGTAATGTGTCAAATTGACGAAATTTTCAATATCCATCATACGAAATCGCAAAAATTTCCGAACAAATCCGGATCGTGTCGGACTTCGCATCTATACGTGCGTACACGCACTACTTAATCGTGTACAGTGTGCGATGTTCAATACTACTTCGACGGTCAGAAATATACTTGCGTTTCGTACGTATATCTACTACTCAATTTTGTACGAAAAAGCATCCAGTGTGCGGCCGGCGTTAAATTCAGAGATTAGAGAATTGAAGAGATCCAAGTTGATAAATCCATTATAAAACATGTTTGAAGAACAAAAATTCATTAAAATAAAAGTTTGACAGAAAATAGGTCAAGCATATTGAGAAAAAATTCAAATTTTGAAGTTGCTCATCTGCATAAATGTTAACACAGTGTAAGGTATATTTTATTTTCAAAATTAAATGAAGAAGACCTGAAGTAATTGATACTAGATACGAAACATTTTAAAATATATGTTGAATTTAAATTATTTTTATTTATGTTACTTTATTAATTTGATTTTGTTAATGTCTTTACTTCGATTTTTAATTTTAAGTATACTTCCTGATGAAGGAGTCACTAGCCTCGAAACACTTTTATATTTTAACAAATTAGTAGTTAAAAAGAATGTATTTTTGTTAATTAAATAATACATATTCAATTTTGTATATATAGCGTGTTGAAATACGCCAAAATTTGTGATGATACTGCTAGATAGTGGGTCCTCGTCAAATGACGGTGTTTTATAGAGATGTTTTCTGTTGTATGAAAAAATTATATAGTCGTAAAATAGTTAACGCGAGTTGAATTTATTACTATATATTTCATTTCGATCTCCTGGTCGCGGCTACCAACTGTGATGATCCTGGTAGATAGTAGGGCATCCTCATCAAAAGGTGTGGTTCTGTTAAATATAAAAATCCAATATATCTCTTGGTCCGGAACCAGAGTGATGTATGAGGGCGGTGATCCAAACGTATAACGCGAAGTATAATATAATATAAATCTCATTATTAAATTTTAAATAAAACACATTTCTTAATAAATGCGGAATAAAATATTATACTCTTCTATGAAATATTATAAATAATGTATTCTATACAATATTCATGCTCTGCCAGTGCCAACTATACATTTAACTAAAATATATATTATTAACTGAAAATAATTATTCTGTGAAAATTGTGTTTTTGAATGCAATATTAACTAAAAATATTAACTAAAATCTTGGGTTCGCATACGAAACTGATAATACCTAATGCCCTTTGCATTTACTAAGTGTATTACCTAAATGACCACAGCTATACCATCCTGTCCGTCAGGGACGAAACATAAAACACAGTTATACTTCTAAAGTATAAGTTATAATAAGTTTCTATATAAGTTACGCGACAAAAATACCTATTACGCTATGAATATGAACTATTTCTGCCTCATAATGGCGCATGGCACCAATACTAAACCTTTACTAGAAATAATAAATGCGAATAAATCTCGATAAATATAATATATACTATTCGTAATACGTCGTTGAATTGGCACATGATTCGTCTAATGGATGAAGGACCCCGTTGTGTATCGTAATAACTTCAAATTCTTTTATAGGAGCAGTGTGGAAACGATTGCATAATAATACGTAATATCTAAAGAGTCTAATAATCTATACATTTATGTTATAATAAAATACGTTCACCAGAAAGAATTCGTGTATTAGAAATAAAACATTTCTGTTTCGAGACAAACCAGTAAGATCGTTGGAACGGCGCAAAGGGAAAAATTCACACATATTAAATAACACTGAAATTAATAATTATAAACACTTTGTATTAGCATAATCTTACCTTGAATAGTTCCATCTTAGACGTGCATGAACCTGTTCATATTAATTCCGTGGGGAAAAAAATACATATATTTGCTATCTACGAAATACGACATTTTTGAAGCGAAACTTCTTTATAAATAAGTAGATAAGGTCTCGGGGATGGTTTGTTCGAAAGGATTCTACAACAGCCCGTGAGTTTATATGAAATAATAGTTACTTTGAATGCTAAATTTTGTTTTTTTAAACCCTCAGCATCTCTGCCGAGGGGGGTTAAGACTCCGCGCCCGCCTAAACCCGGTGACCAGCTTCCTAAGTGACTAAATGGCCCCCTTGTTCCTCCGAAACTTACTGCATCCCGAGACTCTATCTCTTCTTTACGAGATGTGATCCTGTGACGCCCTTCTTTTAGGCTTATAATTGAGATGGCCGTACTCTTTTGGTACGAGTTTCTGATGATGTGTGTTGTCTTGAGGCGCCTTTCTTTTAGTCCGGTGTTTGAAGAATCATGTACTCTTTTGGTACGAATTGATGTCGACATTAGCCTCCTTTGCGGGCATAGTCAGCGATGTTACAAATTATTGTGCAATCTCATTATGCCTTTTCAGAATTGCGTCCCACGATTCTGCATCTTGCAACATTTACTTTGGACAAATGTTAGAGTGTAAGTAACATATTTATAATATCCCAGCTATTCCATATGAGTGAATGATTTTTATACTTATTCTGGCCCTGTCTTTCTTACAGAGGACGAAATAGAAGTTAACGTTTTCTAAAAGGTTTTACAGCATTCAGGCATGAAAATCCTTCCAAAGACAAGGAGGGCCCCGCCTTTAAGGGACCCTGCAGGGGCTTGTGCGGGTTCCATGCCCAAGTGCCGGCAAGCATCTACGCCCCAACCAGCTAGGCCATCACAAACCAGATATCCCCAATCTTTAGTTAGATATCCCCATTCTGTCCTTTACTCGTCGTTCTGAAGCTACTTGTTAAGCCAGATGTACCGAGGTACTCAAATCATAAAGAGTTAGATGAAGACCGGATTGCGCAATACTTATGCAATACAATTATTATAAGGCTACTAAGCGTTTCTTATAGAATTATGTGTATTCAATTGTTAGTACAAATAGTTTAAAATATATTCGTTCGGAAGAAATTCTCGTACGATTTGGATTGATATCTGATTACTCAATACATAACGTGTCGACAATTATTATGAATTTATTAAGCGCTGCTTATAGAGCTCTGTAAAATCAATTGTTAATACAAATGATATGAAAATCCCCATGCATCAAAATATATTCGTTTGGGAGATATTCCCGTACGAATTAAACCAATATCACACAAGAAATCGTGATATTATTCACACATAATTGCCCCAATCTTAAATCTTCCCAAAATGAATACATTTCGATAGTAAAAATAGTTAACCGATAGATAATATAAATGTGTTCCTTAGCTGTTACACAGTGGCGGTATGATCCTCTCTGTTAATGATGAAATGGTAGATTCCTCCACACGTCCGGACAGCAACTCCGTCCGCTAATGATGTTCTGGAACTGAGGGCTCTGTCGGTAGTCTCTCGGGCAGCGCTTCCGCTCGCAAGTCTGGTCTCGAACTGAAGGGGGCCGAGAATATCGTTTTCGCTCCTTTTATAGTAACGATTGCACCATACCTCCAAAATCCACGCTAGTGCAGTGACTCATCCTATGCGCGATGACCTCACCGCCGGAGCCCGCCATTGGCCGGATTCAGTCATCAGGATGGTCGCCACCGGCTCAACCCGTCGAAGGCAAAGCGCGCCTGTGATTGGTCTGTTTCGTTAAAACAATAGTAAAGCACCTGCTACACGCGAGACTTGCTGTTCCGATTCATAAATAATATAGGCTCGTTCGCACCTACGCACAAGGTCGAGTCTATTAGGATTGGCAAACAATATTAATTTAACACAGAATTATATCTATGGTATAATAAAGATCTAAGAAATATTACTTGTATAGCTGAATATTCAATATTTTGTTAGCCTCTTGTAATACATAGAATCTTGAGAAGAAATATATCAGGCTTTTACTTTTAAACGATTTAAACCAGAAGAAATATATTCTTGATGTCCATACTTGGCTTTTTTGAATATTATTATTTTAAGATTTTCTAAATTTATTAAATCTATCTCTATGTCGACCATCACACATTTCATAATTGCTCATTAACACGATCTTATGTATATACAAATATATTTTGAAGTTAATCAAAATAAATAATGAAGCAATCATGTAATAACGTCGATTAAGTTTAACCAGTGGATGTGAGTGATGAAATAGAATGTCACGAAAAATTTTTCGAAAACAGTCAGTAATATTTGAAAATTGAACAGTGAATATGTGTTAAATAACATTATACTAGGTATTATGTAATTCTGATTGTCAGTTCGTGCAAAGTTTTATGGATCGGTTTTATTGACGAACAAATCTGATGAAACCCTCTTATCTCCAACAGCAGCACGTTCACGGTTTAATAATATTTCACTTCGCATCAATCGATGGTTTTATCCTGAAAAAAAATTATCTCTCTTAACAGCTGAGTGTTATATCAACATAAAACGAAGCCTCCGTGATTTGATGGAAAGGTACAGTCAATATTTTTATCGAATATACATAACAGTTACTCATTTTTGGATATATTTTTTTACCCTTAAACAGGTCAAGAGGCCTGATTATAGAAGCAAAACACACACAAAATCATAAAATACCAAGGTTTAGGTAAATCGTAAAGATTTATTGTGACTTTAATGGAAGTCTTGCCCCACGACTACGAGAGCTACCTTTATTTATTTAAAAACAAATTCAATTAATCTTTTAAATAGATACTTTGAAAAATCTGTCCATTTAAAAAATATACCATGTTCCACTATGAGTGAACTACATATATATGAATATTTCATTTTATTTAAATTAGATTCATACGTCTATATATTCTTGGTCAAATGTTATTTATTTTGCCAAACATAGAGATTATAAAGAGGTAACCGCATCAATTATCCATTTTTTATAATAGGGAATAAAAAATGGGGACAATTTTACTTATACAATATTTGTATACGTTATATGGCCAAATTCAATATAACTAGCTAGCAAGCGCGTGCAGTGGGAACATTGAAGCATGACTTTTTTGTAAACGTGTATTTGGGAAAAAAAATGGAAATAAAATGTTTATGCTACAGATTTTTATATAAAAATATGAATACTATGTTAAAAATTGTGAATAATGAAAATGATTATTTATATAAATCATATTCAAGTAAAATATGACAATCATTTACTTTGCAAAGTATAAATACGGAGAAAAAATGACAATAAGCTCACTTCACAGTTTAAAAAAAATATAAAGTATCTTAATCTTTTGACACACAAGTTAGCGTGTTTTGATCTCAAAACCAATATTTACGACATTAAGATACGTTTTGCGTTCATTTTCTTGTAATATAGGTGCATGATATAAATATTGTCACTTATGTCAAGTCATTTGGTCGATATGTCAAAATTCAATATCGATATGTCTTGCCAGGGGTAAAAATAAAATTGATTGAAGAAAATATATATTTCTCTTCAATAAATGTTACTTTTAAAATAAATCAAATATTAAATAACGCATATCATATTTTTACAGATTAAATATTATCTAAATGTTTTTTAAAATGATCTGTTAAGCCCAAAAAATTAATCTATCTATTGTACTCTAAAATGTTTTTTTTTAACTGACAACGAAGAAAGAAAGCCTACGAGGGCGACGTTTTTAGCGTAATTATAATATGAAATAGTATTCGCTTTAATGCCATGCCTACCGGCAGAAAATGATGCAACGGCGACGGCTTCCATATCATTATGCAAATATTTTGCTTTTATAGTATAAAACAGTGCGTTATGTACTCTTATAATTAATAAAAAAGTTCATACACTATGCAAATATTATACATATTGTGTATGTAGACACATGTGGTCTTTTTGCAGCTGCTTTTATTTAAGTATACATGTACATATAATATTTGTAAACAGCCTTTGCTCAAATGAATGAATCACTATAAATAGTGGATTTCTTAACATTTCACTCAAGATATACGGCTAGGCTCGACAAAAAGCCAAGCCACATGTCTTGAGTGAAAACTAACCGACCTAAATTTATTTTTGATATCCGAACTTTTTTTTCACTGGCAACATCTGACATCATATTGAATTATAGTTTACTTTTTCTCTCACGGCTGTTTGAATTGTATTTAGCATTCTTGAAAAATGGAAGCTCTTCTTCGATAATGATGTTTTAGAACAAACGTTAACTTTTGTATCTATCGCTATCTAACAGCACTATCGCTTTTAGTAATATGATAATATTTTAATTTTAAAGATAAACAAAGCTAATGGATGTAAGGTTTTCCCTGGTATTTAGATTTTTCTACTTCATGTAGCGTTACCAACGCTTCATGCTTCTTTAATGCTTTGTTTTACGCAAAGAGGTTTAACAACTTTACTTCAAACGCGAATTGAATGTATTCCTATAAGATTTTGTAGCGTTTTTTCGACTCAGCAAGCCCCTAATTTCAGCTTTAGTTTCTTGAAGCACATTCACTTTTTTTTTTAAATTTCGTTTAATTACGCTTCTACAAATGACAATTTTTCCATCAATTTAATAATAAAATAGAGAACTTGACAAAATACACCAGCAGGTTGTTTTTGCGTTTCATAGTAAAAAATATAAGAATAATTTTATAAGCGATCATAATTTTGTAAGAATATTCCTTTATGATTGAATCTGAAATCTGAATTAGAAATTCTTATCCATTGTAATGAATAATTTTGTAACTAAAGATTCTAAAAATTTACTCAAGGACTAAAGAACGAACGTATTGAGATTTTAAGTACATTGGTTATGCGGAAATGCGTGCAAATAGCCGATCCGCTTTATTGAAATTTAATATTCAAATTACCTCTCAAGATGTTAGCATGCAGAATTTCCGCAATGAAAATTACGCTTTCCCTCTCAAAAAACTCAGATGAGAAAACCAAAATGCGTCAACAAACGATCAGTGACCTGTAATCGGGGCTATTTTCTTCCGTTTTGACAGTCGAGATCCGTGTGCCGGTCTTTCAAAGCAAATATCTTGAGATGGTCCAAGCTTCCTTCACGTCACAAATAACACGAAGGAATGTAACTTTTGAACTACCGGAATTATATCAACACAAAATTTTCTAATACAATTATTATTTCCCTTCATTCAATACGAAAAATGTACATACGCGGGAAGAAGCCGCCAGCGATTTTTAATATGCGCTGCCAGATAAATATTAGGTCCTTACATATGAAATTGACGTTTAGTGTGGGAGGAACATAAAGTCGATTTTTTTTTATTATAATATATTTATTTAATCAAAGTATGTACCATTGCTATCTATGCACTTTTGCCATCTCATAGGTAGTTCATCGATCCCTTTACTAAAAAAACCATTCGGAAGGGAATCAATAAAATCTTTGAAGGCGGTTTGGACTGCCCCATCGGAGTTGAATTTTTTCCTTTGCAAGAAGTTATCCAAATTTCGAAAAAAATGGTAATCTGTTGGGGCAAGGTCCGGAGAGTACGGTGGATGTCTTAGACATTCCAATTGAAGCTCCTCTAATTTGGTAGCCGTCTATTGTGCAGTGTGTGGTCTAGCGTTATCATGAAGCAGCAGTGGCCTAGAGCGATTAACCAGCCTCGGTTGTTTAGCAGCGAGCTTTTCCATCATGGTTTGCAGTTGCTGACAATAGACATCTGCCGTAATCGTCTGGCCAGATTTAAGAAAGCTGTAGTGAACGACACCAGCACTAGTCCACCAAACGCTCACAAGTAACTCGCGTTTGTTGATTTGCTTCACTCAATTCGTGAGGTACCCACCTTTCAAGCTTTTTCACCTTACCAATTTGCTTCAAGTGGATTAAAACAGTTTTATCACTAACACCGCAGCCTGTAGCTAACTCGGATGTTGTTTGCGATGGATTCCGCTTCCACAATAGCCTTCAATTCTTCATTATCAACTTTGGTCTCCGGCCGTCCACGGGGCTTGTTCTGCAGGTCGAAATTTCCAGAACGAAAACGTTGGAACCAAAAACGCACTGTTTTTTCTTTTGCGGCACCGTCGCCATACACATCATTAATCCTTCGAGCCGTTTCTGCAGCACTGGTGCCACGGTGGAACTCGTACTCGTAAATAACGCGATATTTCAAGTTTTTCATTTTGTAAACTGAGTCTCGCAAAGAAAAAAACAATTGAGGAAAAAACAAATGAATTATAATTTTCAAAACACAAATACATGAGTAAATAGCTGTAAAAATTTGGATTTGGAATTCCTAACCAAAGAGAAGATATTTGAGATCAAATTTGCCAGTACGGTAAAACGTCAATTTCATATGTAAGGACCTAATATTACAACAGTTTTATTTTCACCAAGCTGGCTGGCACTCAGTGCCACCTAGCATCAGATCAACCCATATGGAGATTCCCATGTGCCTCCGAGAGAGGTTATTGTATTTTAATATTTATTTATCATCTTGAGAGATATATATATTAAGACTATACTAGATACACCTTACTAGATATTTTTTTAAATAACAAAAAAAGCCTGAATTGAAAATGATTACAGTTATTCAATCGGCTAATCAATGACTTGGATATATTGTAAGATTTTCACTATATTTATTTTATAATCCTGTTTTAATTTTTTCGGTGTGTAACATCTTAAGGCTCAGATTATGAAAGTTATTTCGTGAAAACGATAATGGAAACGCCTAACAGGAAGTAGGAATGGAACAATTTTTAAAATGTTGAATTTATTCTGAATATTCAACTTTGACATTAGGCGTTCGAAGAAAATGTCAAATTCGATAAATCAAGGTTTTGTTGTATTTAGATTTATAATATCTCTGGTCAACTATGCTTTAGAAAAAAATATTCGAAAAAATAATTTTAAATATATATTTTATTGATTCTGACAATAAAATTTGATTGTATAATAATTTTAACCTAAATGAAGCGTTTCGATAATACCTTTTTGGAAAAATATTAATAAAACAGCTATTCATTTATCTTATAATTTTCAAACATAAGGCTTTTTTATGCGATAGGTATTTTTAATGGAACCTATCTTTTTTTTCGAAATCACTTTTTTGGTTGTTTTTGTATACTATTTGAAGGTTTTCTCTATAATTATGAATAAATAGATTATTTTGAAAGCTTTATGTCTGCTGTCAGCAGTATGGATGAGTCATTACTGAGCGTTAGTGAAAAATGAACGAAGCGTTACTGAGAAAAGCTGTTACACATAATTTGCAACTACTGTAAGACACGCTCAATTTATGTTATCAATATAGCGTTTAAAAAACTCAGACGCACGCATCACTCCACCCCTGTACAGAAAATGCTTCTTGTGTTTTGACAAAATATTCAGAAATTCATTTAAATACATAAAATAAAAATATCCCCGGTAGATAACCAAACCCAGATCTCGCTAACTATTGCTCTACGTAACGAACGTGAATTGAATGCGAAAATATACATTTATTAATCTCTTTATTAATTTTAACATGAGTTTTGTACAGCCGCAACCTAAAGTCCTCCGAGAAATACCTTAACATTGAGAAACATCCTAGATATAAAATGGGAAGAGCGCGTAATAAACTTGAGCGTCTTGGAAGAGACGAACATTCCCGGTGTTGTAACCACGCTCCTGAAGCACACACTACGATGGGCAGGTCATTGGGTGCGTATGCCTGAGACGTGGCTCCCCAAACAAATTATATTTGCGCAGCTACCTCAAAACAAGGCTCCTCAGCCACGCTCAGATACATAATTAAAGCACGACAGACGCCATCCTCGCAATGAGGAACAACATGATGAAGAAGAAGACTGGCTTGTTATAATATTACTATTTTATTGTATACATAAAATTAGATTTACCTATCAGATTTAAAATTTTATGTCGAGTATGCACGTATTAATATTAAAGTATCTAATAAAAAAATTATAATTATAAAATACTAGCTGTAAGCCGTCAAAAATTTCGTATTAAAAAAAATTACATTCAAATTAATAAAAATTAAAAAAAAATGAAAACATAAAAATATATTAAAATTAAAAAATAAAACTACAGCAAGTTACGGAAGTTACAAGAAGTAGTATCAAATTTGACAATTTGATAACTAACTACAGCTACAGTAATGACTAGGTTTGCAGAGCGCTGTCTGAGCATCCGAAAAATATTAAGACAAGATACTCGTCACCTTAAAAGTCTTGTTGACCTTAGAAAAGTTTTGAAGGCATCTGGAATCGATCCCGGCGCCTAGCGATAAATATAAAAATGTACCCAAGATGCATGTACAAATAAAATGACATTTTCTAATGCGCTACTTAACGCCTTTTCGTGGCATACCGATGTAAATATCAATTATCTATTTTTCGCAATCTATTTAGATTAGCGCCATATTTGAATTATTATTTTATAGAAGAATATCTACAAAATCCTTAAACATTAACCATCAATAGACGTACGTAAAGACGATTATTATATGCACGTATTTATTTGCATTGAAAATACACAAAAATATTCCATATATTTTATTATGGCGTATTATTATAAGAGAGTATAGAAATATATTTACTATATTTATCAATGATGCTTAGTGAAAACAAACGAAGTGCTCCTGTTATCTATAGTTAAACATCCGGTAAAAGGAAATTTATGCAACTACATTATGCTGCATTGTAAATTTGCTTATATTTTATTATTATTTAATAATGATAAACATAATAAAAGGCATAGCTTACGTGCTATATTGGGCTAGATTACATCTCACGGCCCATTCTTAAAAAAATATTTCTTGTTGTAGTAGTAGTAAAAAAAAGAGTAGCTTGTTGGTCTTGTGGTTAGGACACTCGCCTCGTGATCCAAAGGTCGCGGGTTCGAATCTCAGCCCAGACTAGCAAGTTAGTCCTATTTTCATAGCACAAGCGTTTAGCTTAGTTTGAAAATAGTAAGAATATTGATGTGACACGTATTCCGTGTTCGCATCTCTATTTAAAAAAAAAAATATATATTGTTATACACTTAACATACCAAAATTTAAATTGACCAGAACCCAAAATCATTTAAGGTATGTCCTCCAAATAACAGATCAGAAAAATATATAATTAATATCAAAAATCATATATGTGTATCATATAATCAGAATCAGATCAGAATAAATGTATAATTAAAATCAAAAATCATATCGTGTATTCATTGTCGATTTGTTATGGTATATTTTTATTTTAAGTATTTAATAGCTGTACTTTTTCCTTTTCTTCTTTTTTCTTCATTATTTTAACTATTTTTCTTCTTCTTCCTTTTTCTCTTTTTTAGATTTTCTCTTCATGTGCCTCAATATAACCTATACAGGGTGAGATATTACGATATTAGTTTTTCATTACTTAATCATCACCCATATATATTTTATTTTTATTTTTTACTGTCAGTACTTCGACTTTTAATTTTAAGTATGTTGTATCCTGATGAAAAGACCATTCGCCTTGAAATATGTTGGTGTTTTCAACAAATTAGTGGTGCAAGCAAAGTTTATTTCATAATTTATGTAATTAATAATATACTTTGTTTTCACCACTTATTTGTTTAGAAAGCTAACATTTTTTAAAGGCAATGGTTCCTTTACACCGTATATTATTTAACTAATAAGTGGTGAAAAGAAATCGTATTCTTATTAATTATATCAATAATTTCACCAAAAAATCGTGTTGCTATTATTAAAAAAGTATATTTTTGTTAATTATATAAATATGATTAGGTGATTTGGGGTAAGTGCAGCAAAGAAAATAAATAGATAAAATTCAAAGTGATTGTTCACCAGATTATACTATCGGTTTCAATTTTTTATGACAAATACATATAAACTATTTCTTAATATAATTTCATTTGTAATTGAACGACACTATCCTTTTTAATTGATTTTTTTAGCCATATTCCTAATCAAAGTCACGGTATACGCGCTCACCCTGTCTTCGGGGTAAGTACATCTATCTTGATTATTTTTATAAACTTTTAAGATAATTAAAAAAAATTATATCCATTTCAAAAAACATTCTAAATGCACAAAATCGCTACCATAAAACAGAGTTTATACATATTAAAAAACATGTAATATCAAATCGTAGAGTGATGATAGGGTAAGTACGTATTCATGGGACATTATTTTTTCATTAAATTAAAAAAAAAATACTATTAGAATTAAAAGTAGGTACCACTAGTTACAATTCTGTCCATACAAAAATACCTAGGGGATGTGCAAAAATAATGTGGATGCATTTACCCCAGTACGACAAAATCAAGGAGGGACTATATTTACTCTTAAAAATTAAAATTCCTTTAAATATTCATCAAACCAATATCTGTATCGTTCGACCGATCTGATTCAAAATTTGTATACTTATTTTTTAGAATGCGGCGAGTAACATAGGTAATATTTCATTCTCCCCCTTTATCCCACCCCTTCCCCCGATATATTTCTGTACAACTCTACCGGTTGACCGATTTGACCCAAATTTTGCATACTCATTCTTTAGAACACGGCGGGTAACGTAGGTGACATTTTCCCCTCCCACTTCACCCCCCCCCCCCTCTTCCAGTGATACATTTATTCTTTAGGATCCGACGGGTAACATAAGCGAACTTTGCCCTCTCCCTTTACCTCACCCCTTCCCCTTGATATATTTTCCATGCAAATCTGTATCGTTCGACCGATCTGACTCCAATTTTGCCTATTTATTCTTTAAGACCCGGCGTGTAACAGAGGCAACATTTCCGACTCATTTTTACTCCACTCCTGATATATTTTCTGTACAAATATACACTGTTTGACCGATCTGACCCATATTTTGCATACTTATTCTTTAGGACCTAACGGGTAACATAAGCGACATTTCTCTCCTCTCCCTTTACCTCATTTCCTCCTCTAATATATTTTCTGAATAAATCTACACCGTTTTTCAAACTTATTCTTTAGGACCCAGCGGGCAACATAGGTCACATTCCCTTCCTGGACATCCCATCCATCCCCGCATTGATTAAATTGAAATATTGTTTTTATTAGAAGCTTTGCATAACAATGGAACCTTTGTGTTCCCTCCACAAACTTATTTTTAATTTAATCCTTAACCCGTGCAACGCCGGGTAGTAACAGCTAGTATATAATAAAAGTTCTTTTAACGTTTCCAACTATTTCAGCTAAGCTAAAATTATTTTTACTATAATGTATATTTTATTCCTCTCCATTGCTTATTTTATAATCATAAATCATTTGAACAATGATAATTATTTCGTTTTATTGCACGCATCGAGTACACATTATTAAATAATTAATAATTGCTACGTTGAAATGTAAATTCTCCATTGTCCTCTTGGCAACCTATTTGACAATGTGATAACCTAACTGTTAATAGTGTTTGGAGTACCAAAGAAATATTTGCATCAATGAAAACCATATATTTTATTTACAAAACCTATCTCCAAAATGAGGATTATTAAATAAATAGATTTATGTTTGGTTTGATATAATAAATCTTGCACCAATGATTTGCTTGCTGGTCTAGTGTTTAAAACTTTCGCGTAGTGATCTAGTTATTAATGGTTCAAGTCCCATCCCAGGAGACTATTGATACATATTGTTAACATATTAATATGACGCATTGTAAAATGTACAGTATCTTATACGAGAACCTTTGACGAGGCATTCTTTGGTCGTGTCCGGCCCAGTGCAGTCGGGAGGTCTTCAAAATAACTGCGAAATTTTGTTCATCATACAAGACATCGTTTTAATTCACGGTTCCTTCTGATTCTTAAGTGTCTATTTTCCTTTAAAGCTTCGAAATATTTGAAATTTCTTCCCACTTGTTGCTGTGTGGGCAAATATTATTAAAAATATTTTTAATAATATTTTTGTATGTACCTATGTTCTGAGAACACAATAACTGGATTTGTCCACTGCGTGATTATTATTTAATTTAGTTAAATTGTAGAAGTCTCACAGAGACGAGGCTAGTGATCCCTCTACACAATGTAACTGGGCCATCGTACATGTTTCTCATATAAGTAGCTTCGTCTCTGTGAAACTTCTATAATTAATCTTTATTAGAAAATATTTTTGATTACCGCCGGGATACTAATCCAGAAGTTTTACTTTTTAATTTCGCTACAGTAACCAATTATGATGATGATTATGACAAATAACAGAAGGTATGCCGCCGCATATTATATATTAATGTTAATTTATTATTAATATAACATATAATTAATTAAATAATAATAATAAGTAAATTAACTAATGCTATGTAGCGCGCTTGGCTATGTCAGCATCGTCAGAGTCAAGAAGGGAATGCGCAAGCTATGGATTGCGTGCGTCCCGTGCCCGTTGAGTGCGTTCAAATGCGTGTCACCATCCACAGACACGAGAGCGCTCATCGTAACTTTTTATGATTTTATTTTATTTTTTTAGTAAATTTGATTTTTTTATAAATACAGAAAATGCTTCTTTTTTATATGTACCTACATATTTTTTTTAAATAAAAGCCTTTTTTTTCTAGAGAATCAAATTACCGTGACTCTTCGCAGGATTTTCAAATGTGAGACGGAAGTTTAATTTTATTGTAATGTTAAATCTTTATTTTTAGGCCTTTAATGGATTTTATTTTATTAATATTGCTAACATTAAGCAAAAACCCGAAAAAATAATAATTTGTTTTGCCTTTTAATGTAAAAATCTTTGTTCCACAAAATAAAAAATTATCTGGCGTATAGAAAAATAACGAATAGAAAATTAACCTTGCTATCATAATACGAGCAACATTTGTTAATATTTAAAGTTCTACCGAAATCTTCCCTGCTTTTATTTGAAATAAAATTAAATGTATAAAACTTACACTTAAGAGATATATTTTACCCTCTGTCAGCCAGAATGACCTCAGAAAACTCAGTAAATGTCTTTAGTTATTTAAGCTCCGTAAATAATGATCAAACAGACGATATTTAAAAAAATTGTTGCTGAACAAACTGAGGTAAATATTAACCTAATACATGTCATATCAAAATTCTTATAGTATTTCAAACAAAGCTAAATAAATGCCTTTGCTACACAGAAAAACGACTGATTAGTCTCCCGAGACGAGGGTCATAACCTTGACCTCTTAGGGCCGGTTTTTGGATCAGTATTAATAGTAATAATTTTAAAAAAGGATAGAATTTTGCACATTCCATCAATTAAACAGCCTGTTTTTGAAAAATCTAAGCTTGTTGCTCAACTACTACCATTACCAATAATTTTAAAAAAAGCACTTAGTCATAGGAGCTAAGTAAAGATATTATAAATATAATTTATTTCTTACCAATGCCAACGGTATGAATCCAGCGCTGCTAGGGTTTTAGTTTTTTATCAAAACATTAATTATTATGAGTAGGGGGGACGAGATTATTTTTTTGATTGGCGCAGGCTGTAAAGAGTAAAGATATATGCAAAATTCGGTTCAGGCCTGGAGATGTTGAGTGTGGGTATAGTGCCTATCTTTAACAATTGAAAAATTTTTTGAAAAGTAAATTTCAATATTATACATCTTTATATCCTAGAAGAGGAGAGATGCTCAATTGCTAGAAAAAAATATTATTCCATTTTCAATTTCTTCAAGGTTTGTATTATTAGGTCCTTACATATGAAATTGGCGTTTAGTATGGGAGGAACATAAAGCCGATTTTTTTTTATTATAATATATTTATTTAATCAAAGTATGTACCATTGCTATCTATGCACTTTTGCCATCTCATAGGTAGTTCATCGATCCCTTTACTAAAAAAACCATTCGGACGGGAATCAATAAAATCTTTGAAGGCGGTTTGGACTGCCCCATCGGAGTTGAATTTTTTCCTTTGCAAGAAGTTATCCAAATTTCGAAAAAAATGGTAATCTGTTGGGGCAAGGTCCGGAGAGTACGGTGGATGTCTTAGACATTCCAATTGAAGCTCCTCTAATTTGGTAGCCGTCTGTTGTGCAGTGTGTGGTCTAGCGTTATCATGAAGCAGCAGTGGCCTAGAGCGATTAACCAGCCTCGGTTGTTTAGCAGCTAGCTTTTCCATCATGGTTTGCAGTTGCTGACAATAGACATCTGCCGTAATCGTCTGGCCAGATTTAAGAAAGCTGTAGTGAACGACACCAGCACTAGTCCACCAAACGCTCACAAGTAACTTTTTTGGAGTCAATTTTCGCTTGGGGCATGGTTTGGCTGGTTCGGCAGGGTTCAGCCATTGCGATGAGCGCTTCCGATTATCGTACAGGATCCACTTTTCATCACAGGTAATGATTCGATTTAAAATCCCTTCATTATTGTGCCGGTTGAGTAATGCAACGCAGCAGTCAACGCGCGTTTGTTGATTTGCTTCACTAATTCGTGAGGTACCCACCTTTCAAGCTTTTTCACCTTACCAATTTGCTTCAAGTGGATTAAAACAGTTTTATCACTAACACCGCAGCCTGCAGCTAACTCGGATGTGGTTTGCGATGGATCCGCTTCCACAATAGCCTTCAATTCTTCATTATCAACTTTGGTCTCCGGCCGTCCACGGGGCTTGTTCTGCAGGTCGAAATTTCCAGAACGAAAACGTTGGAACCAAAAACGCACTGTGTTTTCTTTTGCGGCACCGTCGCCATACACATCATTAATCCTTCGAGCCGTTTCTGCAGCACTGGTGCCACGGTGGAACTCGTACTCGTAAATAACGCGATATTTCAAGTTTTTCATTTTGTAAACTGAGTGACGCAAAGAAAAAAACAATTGAGGAAAAAACAAATGAATTATAATTTTCCAAATACAAATACATGAGTAAATAGCTGTATAAATTTGGATTTGGAATTCCTAACCAAAGACAAGATATTTGAGATCAAATTTGCCAGTACGGCAAAACGCCAATTTCATATGTAAGGACCTAATATTTTATTTGATTTGTATTGAAGCGAATAAATTTTTCACAACGCCTACATATATTACTGTAATAAAATATATATTATATAAAAAATAAGTCAGAAATATTATAAAATAAATGCAAACTTTGATATTGATATCATCGGTCCCTATTTAAACTAAGATTTCTACAAAAATTGAATTTTATTGGAGAGCTGATTGACGCTTGGATTTACATTCAAAATGAGAGACCACTTTTTATTCAGTTTTTTTTCTTTGAAAAAAAGATTATTTTTTAAAATTATTGTAATACGGAGAAGAGAATATTCTATTTATTGGTACAAAATAGTAAAAAATGCATTTTTAGTAGATGTCTGAGTTTACAAAGGTACCGTCGATATTTTAGATAAACATATATAATACGAATCGCGCATTCTCAACGTTAGTAACAATATTTATTTATATATTTTTTAAACACAAAAGCATAAATGGTATTGTCAATTCAATATCTCCACAAAAAATATATTTAACTACAGTAAGTTAATAAAAACACAGTAATTTTGTAAAGCAATTTGAGTGAGGTTTTTATCTATCAACTTAAAACGATCCGTTTTTCCGTAGATTTCAGTGTGATTGAAATCCCTTTTTATACGGCCTTTTTTGTTCGCGATATCTGTAGGGTCCTACCGGAAACTTATTCGAGGCGGTGCTTTTATTTATTTAATCTATCTCATCACTCACCACTGATGTATGTTATAGATGTAGATAGGACGGTAATAATTACGTTTTATTTTTTCCCTAAAACGTTGATTTCTTAACAAATCTATTTCCAAATTTTATTAAATTATCTGTTGGCTAATGAATGATATTTCTTAATTATGCTTTATATGCCGGCGTAGATTTGCATGGAAAATATATCCAGGGGTCGGGGAGGGAGGAAATGTCGCTTATGTTATCCGCCGGGTTTTTTATTTCGCCGGGCCTAAATTTGAGTCAGATCGGTCAAAAGTTATAGATTTGCATGGAAAATATATCAGGGGGAGGAGAAATGGCAAAGGGTGAGGAGGAAATGTCACTTATTTTATCCGCTGACTCTTAAGTATTGAATATTTGAGTCAGATCGGTCGAACTGTACAGATTTTACTGGAAAATATATCGGGGGGGTGGGGGAGAGGGGAAATGTTACCCACCAGGTCCTAAAGAATAATTATGCAAAATTTCCGTCAGATCGGACAACGGTGTAGATTTGTATAGAGAACAGACCGACAAACATTGAGTTTTATAGGTATAGATAGTTTATTCGTTAAATTTAATCGGTTGTTAAATGAGTTTTGGTACTGAAGGATTTTTTTAATTCTAGCATATCTTAATTATCTAGCTTACGGCCTCTATTATTTGTGTGTAAAATTTATTTTTTTCATGTTTGGACTATCTTCAATATATGGTTTGAGAATTCTGAAAAATTTACAATCTTTAGACATCCAGGTGTTCTTTTATTCTATTATTAAAAAAATTGTATCATTTACCTATATAAAATGCTAAGCAGATGTAAGAATTAGGTTTTTATATCCCGGAATGATTTAATGGATCAACTTTTTCTTTAGAGTTTATTAATTAGAGAATTGATCTATTTGTAAAATGCTGGTCTAGTGCAATTAGCTAAATTTTTAGATACTTTTTCAAAAATATTACTTTCGTATAATACCCACCTTAATAATTATTTCCAACCTCAAAGTTAACGATATAAATATCAAAAATATACTAAATTATAAATTATAAATTTTTTAACACATTAAAAATATTATTGCTTAATGTTCCACTATTTGAAATAAGAGATAAAAAAACATGTAGGTATACAACTTAAAATAATATATATAATATACGGATATTCTTACAGTTGAATTAGTGGTTGCATTGAATAAAGAATTCCATACATGTTTTCTGTATTAAAAACTTCTACCCTGTGAAATTTCTATAATTTATCTTTATTAATCAATATCAGTGGACAAAATTCAGTTATTCAGTTATAAGTTATTAGAACATACATATAATAATATAATTACAAATATACTTTTCAGTTGAAATAAATAATTTATTGTTTTCTTCATAGCGTACGTAAAACACGAGCACTATCTAGAAAATAATGTAACAAATCAAGGATTATTTGAAACACCGTCGAATAAAAAAATAATTTTCTGAAAGCGTCATCAGTGATAAATTAGAAAAAATAGATCTACCTTCAGGCTGAATGAGTGTTGATAGGCTCTCGTAAAATAATAAGGCCTTAAACGTTTTACCTTTTGCAAAGGCTTTCCAATTAGATAGCATTAATAATCATAATGCTTGGGTTCTTAAAATTAATGAATTTATCAGAAATAGGTTCGTCTTAAGTTTAGTACTCATGATCTTTCACTCTTATTCAATTAGTTCTGTGAATGAGGCCCATATTAAAGTAGCGTAGGTTATACATATGTGGACTAAAATCAGCCTGTTTTCACATGCTTTTATTATTATATGCTTTATTTAATTCTCTTTGTCTGCTATTTCTTTGTTGTGGTGGAATCTTGTCATTTATTTTTCACCATTTTACCGACGAGCTAAAACACTGAATTTTTTACGAACAATTAATGATTATACATTAAAAACATTTTCGACTAAAATTAATAATCACTTCACTCACAAACAAAAGCAGAAACAGCTGAAGAACATGATTAGTAAAAAGTCGATTTTAAATGTATGCAAAAAAAGCGTAATATACAAGCAAGTCTTCAAAATTTTTTTTTGATTTACTTATTCAAATAACATTTGATGAATATGTCAGTTTTTTTTTATTCTTATGCATTCTCAATAAGTGAGCACATTGCATGTGTTGCAGTTCGATCGTTGAATTTGCCAGATTGCGATCTGCCTAGGCTTTTCATACCGTTCGACCAATCTGACCCTTCATTTTTTCGTGTCTCAGACATCTTGAGCGCTTGTAAACAAAGTGGCTATATAGCCACTAAAGACGTACAGTGCAACTACTTAAGGATACGCCATATCACGAAGTGTTTAGTTAGGAATATCGATAAATACGTTACTCTCATTTATCGGCCGGACTATCTGTTGGGCATATCATGATAATGCGTATGAATAATCAGTCATATCATGAAATGGCGACGTATCACGAAAAGCCTAGGCAGATCACGATCTGGAAAATTTGACGATCGGCCTTCCACACCGATACATTTTAGGTCGATGTAATATGATGTTAACCATTCTAATCCTAATTTCGTTGTCTGGCTGTCCATCCGTCCATCTGTTTGTCTGTCCGTCCGTCCATTCGTCCGTCCGTTCATCCGAGTAACTTCGTAACTTTTCTAACTTCCATAACTTTTTACAGTAAAATTTTTTTTTCGAAAAATTATACTTTTTGGAAAAAAATATTTTTTTGAAAAATATTTTTTGGAAAAAATCTTTTATGAAAAATATTTTTTGGAAAAAATCTTTTTTGAAAAATATTTTTTGGAAAAAATCTTTGTTGAAAAATATTTTTTTCGAATTTTTTTTTTTAAGTTAGTTAGTTTTTAAATTAGCCTCGTTTCAAAACTTAATTTTCTCAATCTATCTTCAATATAGATTGAATAGCACTCCCTCAATTGAATGTGAGGGAATAATCGAATGTACGAACATTTAGATTATTGCATAGAGCAATTTGTAGGGTCTGACATTTTGTAATAGAATAGGCAAACTTTGTTTCTATTGCGATACCTCAAATCTCATTAAACTATTTGTTCTATAGTCTATTCACGAGAAGAGAATATTTTCATTAAGAAACCAGTAAATAAATTCGACACAAAGACGGAAGAGAAAAATATTTTCATTAACAAACCGATAAATTTGTGCTCTCAAATGTATAGTTGAAGCAAAAATACAATTATTATTTCTAGCTAGAGAAAAAAAGCCGCTATATCGTAAATCTTTTGAATTTTTCATTTTTATCAGATTCACATTGACAAGAGGTCTCATCTGAGCTGCCAGTTTTGGCATTGCAAGTATTAGAATATCCAGAGCCTTATTTATTTAATATTTTCTGTTTTTATTTAATGCTGGGTAGAGGCCTTTAAATTGACGTGATCTCATCAGGTACGTTTTCTACGTATAAAAACTAAAGGCCTTGTTATAATGGCCCTTTCACTTTTTATTTAAGTACATTAATTTTATTTTTCTAGGATTAATGTCGCAATTAAATGGTGGAAGGACAACGAAAGAAAAAGTGTGGAGTGTACAAGGAGCGTTCATGAGTGGAAGAGGATGCATGGACCAGATTTTCTCACTGCACCAGATGACGGAAAAGTTTTGGCAAAGTACCAAAAACTTATTTGTGCCTTTGTGGATCTCCAAAAAGCATATAACAGAGTGATGGAAGTTATGGAAGGTTTTGTCTGAATATGGGGTGAAGAGTAAACTCAAACTTTTTGGATCCCCAAAAAGCATATGACAGAGTGATAAGACGAAAGTTATGGAAGATTTTGTCTGAATATGGGTTGAAGAATAAACTCATACAGGCAATTGCATCCCTGTACGAAGGAAGTAGTACTTGCGATAATTAATGGGACATTCACATCATGGTCTGATATTACAAAAGGTGTTAAGCAGGGATACGTAATGTCACCATGGCTTTTCAACCTGTATATGGATAATTGTATGAAAGAACTGAAGGAACTAGAAGTTGGAGCGAAAATGGACGGACTATCATACCCTGCCTGCTATACGCAGACGATGCATTATCAGTGGCTAGCTGTGATGAGCTAAGCTGATCTACAGTGCCTGGTATCCAGGATGTCAACAACGAATGCTTAGAACAAGTGAACGAGTTTCTGTATTTGGGAAGTATGTTTAGTAGAGACGGCAAGGCTGAGAATGATATCGAAGGGAGAGTGACTGCGGGAAACAAAGTTAATGGTGCACTTAATCCAGTTATAGCCAATAAGAATCTGTCAAAGGAAGCAAGACAAGTGGTACATAATGGTGTTCTAATGCCAACCCTGATGTATGGAAGTGAAGCCTGGAATTGGCAAAAGAGGAATGAAAGTAGACTGAATGCGGTGAAAATGCGGTCACTAAGAAGCTCGTGTGGAAAATCTTTGATCGATAGAAAGAGGAATGAACAAATTATAAGTGAATGCAATGCTGGCTGTAGTGTGGTAGAATGAATAAAGAAAGTAGTGCTGAGATGGTTTGGTCATGTGGAATGTATGAACGAGGAAAAGATGGTTAAGAAAATACATGAGGTGAGTGTTGAAGGCAACAGCAATAGTGCGCGTCTGCGAAAGACCTGGCACGATCAGTTACTACAAGTATTTGAGTATGGCCATGTTAAACGATTCAACAACCGTAGAATTTGTATGAGAAGATGTATAAATGTGGCCGAAGCAAAAGTGGTATGCCAGGATAGAAGAGTGTGGCATTCAATCCTATCTGCCTGCGGGGAAACGGCGTGACGGTTAGCTAGTTAGTTAGTTCGATAAATTGTACTCCGAATGCGAATTATGAATAAAATTAACTAAATTTTATAATTTGGTTCGTTGGGTGTTTTTTAGAGGTAGGTACATATATCATATATAAATCAATAAAATACATTGAAATTATAGTAATGGCCGTGTTATTAACTTTATCAGAGAGTTAACATTAACCATTTTGTTTTTTAGTTTAGTTATTATTTACGATTACGATTTTACGATTTTCACAATAAATTTACACAATTTGAAAAATTGTTATGGCGTTAGTCTATTCATAGCGAAATGAAGCACTGAGCATCAAACTGAGAACAAGACAGGCTATCAAATTCGAGTCGCTATAAAAAGTGTTGCCAATTTAAAAAACTGACCTCTAGAAAATAGCTTTTATTTTAATACTAATGACATTTAAAAGGCCATTAATTAATGAGATTTATGGTTATTTTAATTCATTTTAAAATTTTACACCTCTTGAAATAGAAAACATTTCTTACGTTTTACTCATAAACATTGTAGAATATAATAGTAGTGCAGTTATAACGGAGTTATTGCACTTATAGGAATAAATTGCAAGCTTCAATGAAGGTTGGCGAAATATATAAACCACTTTTAGCACTTAACATCTAGAAATAAATATCATTAATGTCTGAACACAACATTCCTTACGCATTTATAAGATAAAACAGTTTACAATTGAGTTTTATTTTACTTTCAGAATCTCAACTTATTTTGTGCATCTGTCAAATTCCGGTTACTCAAATTTTATTATTTTTATTATTATTATTTATTAATTTATTTTTATTAAAATTATTAATTTTTATTTTATTTATTATTTTATTATAAAAACAATTATTATTACTATTAAAAACTTATTATTATTATTAAATTATTATTATTTATTATTATTAATTAATTATGAATTATTAACAATAAACCGTGAGGTTATTAAAAACCGGATACAGACATCTTGTAATGAAAATCTTTTAATTTTCTTTTCAAATAGTCTTTTTATAAAGCCTTATGATGATTTTTTCTTAATTTTATTTAAATTAAATTTTCACGACAAATTTAAAAATTTTATATTTCCCCCTTCAAAATTCAATCCCATGTTAAACTGTCATGAACACGCGTAAGTTTAAATAAGCATTTTATTTTACTTCAGAATATTTAGTTAGGAATTTGTCAAAACTTTACTTTAAGTTTATTATGCTTTAACATATAAGCACGATTTACTGTTCTAGATTGTTTATGAAATTTTATAAATAATATGATATATTGAAAAATAAACTCAAGTGAAGGCACTTTTTTAAATAACAGTGTTTTAATTAAAAATGTAGTGATAAAGAAATATGTTGCTTAATGTACCTACTTGTAAATTGTAGTGTAAATAAAAATAAAATAGTTTACAAAACTACAGTGATATCACAAACTATCAATTCATTTAACTAAAAAAGTTATGGCACGTAAAAGTACAATTGCACCGGGATTTACGTTGAATTTTTGAGCAATTCCGAAGAATTTCGTGAAAAGGACACATGGAAAATTAACGAATTAAATATTCGCCTCTGGAGCCGAGAACGCGACAAATGCTTAATAAGGATAATTTGAGAATAATGGAAATTACTTCTGAGACTATGCATACAAATGAAAGCAGCCCACTTGATGCTCGGCTCGTGCCGGAGACGGTTGCATCCGGGGAACACTTCTGGAACGACTCTTCAATGGGCAACTCTTCGTCCGAAACTCCAAAAGACTACATTTTCGACAGGACAGACGTCAGGGCCATATTCATCACCCTGTATACGCTCGTATTCTGCTGCTGTTTTTTCGGTAAGATCCTTTCTTTATTCATTTATTTTCTAACGTACCCAAACGCCGTAGAAAATAAAATATTGGATTTGGTTTTTCTGTATATCTTTCTAATCGATTAAATAATTTGGTTTTAAATTTCGCAGAACTTTGTTCGGACAAAAATTACAACTTCACAATTAGAATTTGTTCTTGAATATAATATTATATATGTATGTTGTATCAAATGTGTCCAAAAATGAATTGAACGGTTAATTTTGGCGTCCCCTAGCGGCAGTTACACAAAATAATTTATGCCAACCGTGAAAAAACCGTGAAAGAAACCAGAAAAAGTGGATTGCTCTAAAAATGAATAATATATGTTAATAAATTAGACTTACAGATAAGGTCGATATATTCACGTAAATTTACAAGGCCGCTTTAGCGTATTTGGATAACGCGTCTGTCCCGGATAGGATGAGATTCGTGGTTTGAATCCCGGTAGCAGCCAAATATTTTTTCGTGGAATTTAATTTTCTGTATGTCTTTCTAATTGACTAATTAATTTCGTTTTGAAAGAAATATTTTAAATAAACTAATAACAATACATTAACTATGTGTACAAAGTGCGTGGGTTTCAAGGGTAATGAAATCCAATGTGGCTCTCTTTTACATTTTTGACATTTAAGTAAGTACAAAATTCTGGCACCTCGATTTGTTCCAAAATTCAGGAGCCCGTAATATCAATTGTTTTGAAATAGTTGAAACACGAGACTTGAATTACTCCTCTATAAGACTTTCTTTAAAAGAATTTGATAAAGAAATACCAAATTATTTAAATAATATACCTATGCCTAGTAAAAAAGTAATAAATTCCATTCGAATATTTATATAACTATAAAAAAAATGATGGTATTCAATTTTCAAGAGAAAAAAACTCTCATCCGGCGCTCGTTATTCACAATTATTGCGGGCAGTTGTTCTGCCTTTGATATTACATCGCACCTGTCCATATTAATTGTATGATATTATTTATCGTTTGAGATTCTATTTTGCACAACAGATTTCAAATATCTATTATTATGACTTATTTAAAGATTTATTATTTCTTGCGATTCTTATTTTCAAATATATTAGAATTTTGTACATTAGAAATAAAATAATGAATCGATAGCAAAAATTTCACGATATTGCACATCCACAAATTAATTATAAAATAAAATTGAATTATTTTATAGGGAATAATTAAATAGCGTCAGATTATTAATAATAAAAAATTTAAATACCAAGAGTCTCTCTTATATATTTTGCTTATCCTTATTCATTCAAGGCAATCTACTGGTCATCTTGGTGGTGACTTTGTCGAGGCGGCTGCGATCCATCACCAACTTTTTTCTGGCAAATCTTGCACTGGCAGACTTCTGTGTGGGAGTGTTCTGTGTTTTACAAAACCTATCTATCTATCTTATGCCCAGGTACGTCTGTTTCTATAGGCTTTAAAATGTTGACATACAAAGTCTTATTAATAATTTATTTTCTTCACTCTATATACATTTAATTTAAAATATATATATTTGAACTGTCAAGAATACAATTTTAATTAAATATGATTTTAAGATTGATGAAATTAAAAAGCATTAGGGTAGCAATACGAAAACAATATAAATGTAACAGTGTAATACAAACTTTAAGAAGGCTTCATTATTAAAATCTCTTCTTTCCAGCTTTGCTACATCATACTAATAACGAGATACATTTTAATGTTTTTTTATAGTTATGAAACAAATCTAAAAGCCTTATTTATATGTTGACAATATTTTAAATCTCATAAAAAATCCTTTATGAATGCACAAGATTGTTGATATACTTTATATTTTTCCATTTCTCTTAAAATATTTATGTATCTTCGTATACTTGTTATGATTTAACACGTTTCTCTCTTACATGATGAATGTAAGTGGATACTCGTATCTCATAAGGTAATTTACGATTCTCTCATTTCTTTTATCTTTCAGTTGGATATTTGGTGATTTCCTCTGTAAGATGTACCAGTTTACGCATTCCTTGAGCTACACAGCGTCCATATTCATTCTGGTCGTTATATGTACCGAGAGATACTTCGCCATCATACACCCAATTACGTGCAAGCAAATTCTCACTCCTACCAGACTGCGGGTAAGTTTCAGAAATACTTGGTATGAATAATTTGCAAAACATGACACTGGATAAATTAGCGCTTACAGCTTTATGTGAATATAATTTTGCATATTTTGCAAATACGATAAGCATTGCCTGTATTTTGAAATATTACATCAATGTAAATAAAACTATTACATAAAAAAAAACATCATTAGTGATAAATAATTATAACTGGAACAAACTCTCAGAATAGTGCTTCTTTTATTATTTTATTTTAAATTTGTGTTAATATTATAAAACTGTAGTATTTTGACAATAAAAAATTTTTTGGAGTAAAATTATTAGATGGCGTATTTTTTTTTTTTTTTTTTTTAAAGAGATGCGATCGCGGAATATTCTTATTTTTTTCAAACTGAGCTTAAAACTTGTGCTATGAAAATAGGACTAACTTGCTGGTCTAACAACAAGACTATCAAGCTACTTTTGTTGGTCTTGTAGTTAGTTTAATTGAACGAGTAGAATCAAAAAACGTCTTATTTAAAAAATTCTAAATGTCAAACTATAAACGTGTCGCGAAAAAAGTCCTGTTGGTAATTTTTCAAATTTCAAATACGATTTAAATAAGTAATGAAAAATGAAATGTATTGAAGAAATTTAAATGGGAGTTCTTTTTACATATTTTTTTAATTCCCCTCTGAGTGATTTTAGATTTAATTTTTTTGTAATATTGTAGGTAGTTGTTTAAAATGTTTAATTCCAGCAATCCTATAGTAAATATCTTCCAAAACATTCAAATTTAGGAACACGTGGGACAGTATAAGGGGTTAAAATCCCGGAGCGTTTTTCCAATCCCGGGATTGCGGGATTATGAAAGGCCGATCCCGGGACCGATCCTGGAATTGGCCTATAGATAGCTATAGGTTTATGTCTACGTTTCTCATGATGCCTCAAGGGCGTTTTACAGATGTGACATCTTGAAAAGGTGAAAGTAATTGGGAAATAAGAACATGAATGAAAATATATACTTTGAAGTACAATACAAGTTATTTATTTAAATGTAGGCACTTACTAAACAAAATAAAGGTATTATTACGAGCGCAGTATTATTTTACCATCCTGAATTTTATGCTATATTATTATCAAGCATCTTGAGATGCAAAAAATTTTAATCTTAATCGTGCAAAAATTAATTTCGCTCTTTACCTTTATTATAATTACTATTCTACAAAGTACGCAATTTAAATGAATAAATATTTATTGAATTAAATTTAATAACCTTTGTCATATTTTACTAAAAAAAAAACATTTTTGTAGAATATTAATACCTGAAGTTATTTAAAAAAACTTCAAACAAAATAACAGAAAGATTATTAAGAAATAAAACGAAATTAAGATTATTTACACACAAAACAATATGGAATTAATGGTAAAATTAGATAAAAATTCTAAAATGTAATAGCCGTAATTTTTTTCTATTATAACTTCTTCGTCACCCGATCTTTTCAATTTTGATGCGGACGCACTAGTGAAACTTATTTCTTCTTCTACAGTATGTTGAATACCTCTAAATTGTCTTTTCGTCTTTCTATATGCACGCTTAGCACCATATGTACTTTGAACTGTTTTAACCATTTTACACAAAAACTATAATATTCACTCAAAATATTCGCAGAGAACGCACGTCAACGATGTTTAAAGATTGACTCAATACTAACCTGAACTAAATAATAGAACGAAAATATTTCAAAAAAATACGTTAATATGACCTTCAGTTAAATATAATTATTTAGGTATAGTATATAAGAAAGGTTTTATGAGGTAATCCATCCGCAGGTAGACGGCAACGTCGCTTCCTCTATTGTTCGATTTGGTCCGGTTACTTGCCGCGCCATCGAAATAGCTGTATCTCGGTAAATAATTGGAATTTTGAAAAATACTTTTGAGGACATAATTCTGAATGTCTAAACTTACGAAATATAAAAAAAAAAATTTTGATTTTTTAAAATTTCTAGACTAGAATACCCCCTTAAATCGCGGACGACGGCGAGCAGCGATGTGATCTGGCTCGTGATTGGACACATTCGCAAGGCTGAGGCGAATATGACCAATCACGAGCCAGATCACATCGCTGTTCGCCGTCGACCGTGATGTAAAAACAAAATATTTTGTTTTCATGTAAGCATCGAGGTAAACCTTCATGTAGGCCGCAATATATCGCAGTGAGGTATCATTCGGCATGTGTTTGTTTTACATGGAGGTGATATCGAGGTAGCGAGATAAACCGCGACCGCGAGGTATCGCAGTAAAGCATCTTCGGCATGTTCGTACCCTTAGAGCAAATAGATTTAAGCTGTTCTTCATACTCAACGCGTTCAAATTATTTATTTTACCCAAACTTTGGCAGGGCTAACTACTTAAACTGTTTTGTAACTCGTTCCACTTCAAAATACAATCCATTAAATTCTACCAATAACCTAGACATTTTTATCGACAATTTGCTTCTATTTAAAATGAATCTCCGTAATCTCATTGATGATTATTGAAATAAATTTAAAACTTCTTTAATTGAATCCCATTCTCTTCCTCTTTCCACTCTTTCCTTTTTATGCATTATCGTTAAAAACTTTCATCACATATTCTTCATCATTTGTTCTTAGATTTTTTTACCAGCTTCGAGGAAACTTCACTGGTCATACTAAATTAATATTTTTTCGATATTATATAAAAATTTAATTACATTATATTGTTTCCCAAAATAAAGTAAATAAAATAATAACTAAATATTTAATTAACTAAATTACGTTATACTTGCTGAGGCAGACACAACTATTGAATCGGTTGACCAATGACGTCTCGACTCGAGCCGCGCTTTATTTCACTCACGCCTGTGTAGATACGAGTGAAAAATAGCTTGGCCGGACTGGCACACAGCGCGCCAGCGCATTTTTATTTTTTGTATCAATCCGCAAATCCTGGGATTGGGATTTTTTTAATCCCGGAATTTCGGGACCAGAAAAACGTTCGGGATCCCTAGACAGTACCTATATGGAGGTATAGACATATTAACATTATTTAGAAGCAACTTTCGAATTGATAGTAATACTTATGAAATAGTGTAGAGAAATAACACTCTTTCCACAGGCTTTCAAATCGAGCATATCGGTTTCACTTTGAAATATGGAAAACAACCTTGACGATTCATCTGAATACTGCAAAAATGTATTTTTCAAGCCTGTGAAAATAGCTGCAGGTACTATTTTACCCTTTCGAACAATATTTATGTACTCAACACCATCCTAGCTTTGAACACGAAAATGATGTATTTTTTCTTTAATGTTGGTATACTGACAAATAAACATTTTTTTTGTTCGCATTATAGTCATGTTTTATATTATATTTGTTCGGGATAGATACATGAGTTCAACGGAGAAGATAGTTATTTATTCTATAGCTGTGACATGATTTTATTTTTGCGCATGTCTATTAATTCCGCACACTGACCTTCATACATTCGGCTAGCTTTGGTTGGAAGCAGCTTTATTCGTGTGACTGGTTCGAGAGTGAGCGAAGGTCTGCCTTCAGAGCGCTTTCTAAAGCGAACCTTGATCCTCCTTTAAAGCTATTGGTCATTGCCATTCGTTTAGCAGCGCATGGCCAAGTTTAAAAAGAAAAAAGTGATTTTTAAAATGTCAATGATAAAGCAAAATAAAAAAGCATTTTTTTGATGTATCCTTTAAAATGAAACAATACCGCAGGCCTTCTCTGCAGAATAGATAAATAGTTGGGGAAAAGACAATTATAATTTTTGATGTTAATCATTTTTTTAAATTCTCTGCAATTCAAAAGACTAGCCAATGATTATACCTAATGATAATTTAAATACAGGATTTAAAAAAAATATCTGTGAACAAACAACAATTCCACACAAATATAATGTATCTATATTATTTAATCATAACTGCATGTTATGAAAATTTAGATGGCAATAAGATTGGCGGGTTAGGTAATGTTGGAGAGGATTCCTACCCGTCGAGAAGAATTCTTTCTTGTTAGCATATGGGGTGTGAATGAATGTAGGTACCTATACAGCAGAGGTAGCAAAAAAAAACGATACAAGCTGCAAGGGATAACTCACAGTTGAATGTTGCTATTTATTGTAACAATTTACCGATCGTGTTACGTGCAGAAATATCACTTGCATATACTGCGACGGCTGACGAAATAAGGGTTGTTGAGCTTTGATTAGTGGTTGTAAGCCATATACGTACGGTTAGACCCACGACGGATTCAGACCAATACAATATCATAAAACACCTATGTCACTAAAATACCTATGTCATAAAACACCCACGTAATAAAATACCAACAAGGAGTTCGTGGAAAGAGAGACGGTACCAAGAAGTAAGCCATTCTATTAATGACAGACGTTTGAAGGAGCATCTTTTAAAAATTAAAATAACTTTGCAGTGAGAGCAATTAAACTTGTGATTGAAATTTTATCATGTATTCGCTTCTCAAAAAGGAAATATGGCCTCATGAAAATAAAAATAAAGTCTCTACTTAATTCAAATCCTAAGTCCAGATAATAAAGGAACTTTCACGAAAAAGACTTAAATCAAATTAAAAGATTTTATCTGCTATAATATCTTTTGTATCTTTAGGTTTTCCATTAAGTACTTGTTTGTTAATGTATTTTCTCCAGTTCAACATATCTTTTTTCAGAGAAAAAATCTTTAAAAGAGACAAAACTTTCGTTTTGAAAAAATTGAAAAGAAACATTCAAATAAAATTGAAATATACACAAATGACTCTTATTTGTACAGACATATTTTAATGCTGATACATCTAATATCTGGATTCTGATAAAAGAGTAATCACCAAAATAGTATTTTAAACGTTAAGTACCTACCTCAAAAAAGTATTAATTATTTATCTGTTTCATATATTGTTGAATTTATTTATTTATTATTAGTCAACACTTATTTAATTAATAATAATACACGCCCTGAAATGGATTTTTAAGTAATATAATAGCATAGCTCTCTATATAGAGTCCACTCATTTTATGAAAGCAGCAATACAAAAACTAGCAACATTATTTTTTTTAGTAAATGATAGACGCAAAAAATAAATATACTAAACAGTATACATACATGTATGACATAAAAACTATGTTTATTTTTTAAAATCCATAAATAATAATAATTTTTATTGTCTATCCGTAACCATAAGTAGAATCCCATAGCTGATCTCATTCCTTTTTCAAAATTTCTATGATTTCAAAATTAAATCAAGATAAATACAACAAATAAAGAATCGAGTACATATATAGTCAAACTATAAAATAGAAGATAATTAGAGTTGTATTTTGTATATGTATGATGCGATCACGGCATACGGGTCACATCAATATTCTTACTATTTTCAAATTAAGTTAAACGCCTGTGCAATTTAAATACGACTAACTTCTGGTCTGGAGTGAGGTTCGAATCAGCGACCTTTGGATCATGAAGCGAGAGTCCTAACCACAAAACCTACTAGAACAAGCTACTCTCTTAAACATATTAACAGATCTGAATTGACTTTAATCTATGTGCAGGCAAATTCATAATAGTGAGTTCGCTGCTTCATAAAATGGCTAGCTTTTTCGCGAAACTAACCGCCCAGGTTTTCTGTAGACACATTTTAAATAACTCCATCATAACGTTAATAATTTTATACAGACAGATTAAATCATTTTCACTTTTGCTTCACGATAGCTTCGCTAAGTTTTTTTTTTTTTTTTTTAAATAGAGATGCGAACACGGAATACGTGTCATATCAATATTCTTACTATTTTTAAACTAAACTAAACGCTTGTGTCATGAAAATAGGAATAACTTGCTGGTCTGGAGTGAGATTCGAACCCGCGACCTTTGGATCACGAGGCGAGAGTCCTAATCACAAAACCACTGAGCTACTCTCATTCAGAAATCATTACTATTAACATTTTACTAAATAAATAAAGAAGTTAATGAAAAAAAAAATATTTTTGACTTGCATTTATTTGAAAACGACAGCAATCCCGGCTTTGCCCGAATGTTTTCGAATTTTTTTCGAACGTTTTTGATTTATTTTAAAATCCAAGTATTGTGGATATATTCATCAATCACGCGATATTTTTTTAGCAACTTTTTAATCCCCCACTCCTCCCCCTGGTGATACGTGGCCCTACACAAAATCACGTGTATTTTTTGGTACAAAGTATCTTAAAAAATTTCAGAATATTATCTTTAAATACTGTGATTTGTGAAATCTATACACGTGATATCACTAAACCCCCCTTCCCCCTTATGAAATTTCGTGATTTTTTCGAACCCCTTTCGAGCCTAACATGATTAATGGACGGTCTCTTAACACACAGTCTGTAGAAATAGTGACCTCCCAAAAATCACTCACAGTATGCATATTTTAATCGATTTAATTTTGTCACATACCTAATTATTTTTGTACTTGCACGACGTATTTTTCATATTTATCTATTTTACAGCTTAAGTGTACGTAACTAAACCTTCCAATAAATATGATCAAAATTTTGGAGAATACCTAATCAACATCAGTTTAAGGACCCTTGAGATCTAAGGCTTGAGGCTAATTGAGAGGCAGACGTAACTTTATGTATGTAGACAAGCCCTATCTACTTTCACAAATCACTGACTTGCGCTTAATAGAGGTTGGCAATCACCATGGCGATCTTTATATTAGATTCAAAGTACGGTGAAAGTAAATTTCGCCAAATTACTCAATAAACTGTGTCCTAACTTTTTCGGGTCCCAAGCTCTCTACAATTTTTCATTTGAAATATTTTTCTGTTCCGACTTCTGTGGCTTCATTATCCACAGACTGTACGAATTTTCAGTTTGTTGTACTTATTTCCAGAGATGGCATAGCCGAGGTATTTTTGTTTTTTTCTCTTCACTTATTGCGTAATTTCCTATTTTACTTAGACGTCGGCGTCGTAGAATTTCTTTATTCTATTCACTTGTCAATCAATCAGTCCATGAGACTAAGATCTTTTTCAAAAGCAACCGATTCAAGGACCAAGCTTTGCTTTGAGAACAATAACATCAAACGATTCTGACTTTCAACTCCAATGTTAGGTCACGACCGAACAGCAGTTTTTTTTATTTCGTTAAAAGTCCTTTAAGAGATTTTAATTTAAGATGTTTTCTTAGGATGGGTCGCATTTCTCTTATTTACTTAAATCTCCAAAAAACAAGTATTTTTTCATTGTGCTTACTTAAAAGATTTCATAGTGACGGCGTTTCTTATTAATTTACATTCGCAAACTTTTATTTTAAATTAATGTTTAATGCGTATTTCGTATTCACAAAAATTAGTTACTGCACCATTGTTTGTAGATTTCCTACAAAAATGACAAAATTATCAGCATGTTTTATTATAAAATTATATAACAAAATTATTTTTACGGTCGCTATCGCCTGTTTATAATTTAATAACAAATTAAAAAGTAACGGCAGTACAATAAAACTGTAATTGTAACTTATTTGAATTTCAAAAAAAAAAATATATTATTTGTTTTAATCTACTTATATTAATTAATTACACTTAAATGTTTTAGAAAAACCGTTCCATCGTCAGAATATTTTATGAATAATATCAAAATGAATAATGTCTTTTATTTTTTTGGTTTTCAAAATTATTTAAAAAAATATTCTTAAATATTATTGCTGAAGTTCTTGATTACACAAAACTATTGGAAATTTTTACAGAATTGGACTAGTAGTTAAATTAAATTGATTATTAATAATATTTCGGTTACTTTTACATGCTTTACTAATTTCTTAGGATTCTAAATTATTTAATTTCAGACCAAAATTATTAATGTGTAAAATAGAAAGTCCTAAATTTTTATCAAAACCGTGATCATTTTCTAATAAATGATTTTCAAATTCAGAAAAACCATAATTATTCATACATCTAATCAATATTCATACAAATAATAATATAAGAAAACTCACAAATTCAGAAGACAAAGATAATATATTTTACAATTCAGGAGTTTATAAACTTTCATGCAAAGATTGTACAGCGTTTTATATTTAGGAAAAACCGGCCGCATTTTTAATGTAAGAGTTAAGAAGCATTTGAGATATTTTGACATTTGTAAAATACCCTTTTCTTTCATACAATATTTGTCCTTGCGCAGATTGAAGAGCCATGGCGATACAACGCATCGCAGTTTGACAACATTTGTAATATCAAACCATGATGTGAATTAGTTAATGCCCCATCAATTCTTACACAGTGAGAATCAAAAATATTTATTTATTCCAGATGGTGATTGTTGGAGTGTGGATCACCAGTGCCATCTACAGTGCGCCTAAATTCATTTGGATCAAAACTATAACAAATGTATTGGAAGATGGCCAGCTGGAGACTATTTGCATATCGCAAAGGAAGAAATTCGATTCGGAGGCCTTTGACATGATCAACTTCGCTCTTCTGTATGTCACTCCTCTTTGCGTTATGACTGTAAGTAAACCCTTTATAAATGTACCTTCATACTTATTCATTGTTGGGCCCGTGCGCTTCTGCACATCGAAATACATAATTAACTATGTAAAAATGTCTGACATTAATACTACCAAGACGCTACGCCTTAACTCGCGGCCGAAATATATATGAAACGACACTTACGTCAAACTTAAAATCAAACTTGTAAAGTTCGATAGTTTTGAAAGCTAGTGCTTAAAATAAGACTTCTTTATGTATCAAATTCGTTTTTATGGCTTTAGTTTATTTGCGATGCGACATGCAAAGTTATTTGTAAATTTTATGAAGAAGACTTTGGCAGCGCAAATTTATTGGATTAAACATTTAAAAAGAAATTTAAATAATATTAAAACAAAAATCGTATAAATATGCATATTGTTAAAAAGCTAGAAACATAACGAAAGAATCTCTCATACCTACGCAACGTTTTCCACAATCCGTAATTCTACTTGTGAAACTGTCTGGAAGTTAACAAGCTTGGATTTAAAAAGTTTGTACAATAATGGGATTGAAATAAGAAATTTGATTTATAGCAAAACAATGTCTAGAGAAAAATGAGATATTTTCGAAAATAATCGTAAGAAATCTTTGTCCCAAAATAGTATTTTACGCTCTGAATTGTCGCTCAATCAGAGTCTAAAATCAGATTTACTGGTCTCACATAAAGCAATAAAAGCTACCGATAACCTTTTTCCATACATTATGCAATAGGGTGTACTATTACATATATATACTGTTGGCCTTTGTGAAACGAAAGTGAGAATATGGCTGTAATTTCTTATTTCATCATTTCATTATTCCCAGGGTAAATATTTTTTTCTTGTCATCCATATTCATCAAAGAGATTTTATTTCAATTTCAAATTTCAATTATCATTCTTTGAAACGATGAACATAATTTTTTTGTTATTAAACAGACAAACGTATTATGAAACAGATATTAATGAAAGAATAAAATGATAAAGTGGTAAATTAAAAATGCTTGGAAATAAGTGAGTAAAATTCACATTTTTTTTATGATATCTTTTCTTGCGTTTAACATATTTTTGTACGGATACATATCACATTAAAATGTATTTATCAGGTACCTTGTATTTTAAACACGGATATTTTCTTTAAATGATATAAACTAAATTATTTAATCAATGAATAAATCACTAAATCGATGTTTTAAAAATGAAAAAAAATGCTCCACTTTGTGGAACTCCTTACGGACTCGTGAGATATATTTTTTTCAATAATATTGCAAAATAAACGATTACGAGTGACTATCTAACTTAAATAAATTTAAATTATTGCATATTTTGACGGTTTGTTTACTTTTTTGTTTTAAGAAACACTATTTATAAAAAATATTTTATTTTTGTGTGATATTTTCCAACCCTTTTTATATATTTGTAGTTGACAACTTTTTGACTTGAATAAATTAAAAGAATTGATATTATTTCCTTTAAATAATTACAAATCAATGTTTTTGTATGAAGGATGACCGCATGAAATGAAGTAATTTTTGCTCTGAATGCAAGGCTAAATCTAAGATAATGGTCCCATTGCATATACAACGAAAATGAGTAAGTATTTCACTATATTGTTGAATGTACTAGTATCAAAATGAAAGATAATATACTTTTAAAAAGTAAGTATTAAATAAGATATTACACTTAAAAGTTTAGAAAAATGCACTGCATATTTTGACATTTCATAGGCAATAGGTATATCAGGTTAGGTTAGGTTATTAGGTTTGGTTAGGTTAGGTTATTAGGTTTGGTTTGTTTAATTTAGATTACGATTATTTTAGTTAGATTAAATTAACAGGACTTAAATTAAATAGTGAAATACTTATTTTCATTGTATGAACAACGGGACCATATTCTTGGATTATTCCGAATGCAATAATTGCTAATAGGAATAGATCACATTTCAATCATAATAAATGTGTGGTGCAAACACATATTTATGGAAGTTAAGCTTGAATTAAGGAAAAAAGTAGTACGACTGTCGATTAGTCGCATGTGAGTAAAATCTACGATTTAGTGATGAATAAACGAATGAACGGAAAAAAGTAGTATGACTGTCGATTAGTCGCATGTGAGTAAAATCTACGATTTAGTGATGAATGAACGAATGAACGGAAAAAAGTAGAATGACTGTCGCTTAGGCGCATGTGAGTAAAATCTACGATTTAGTGATGAATGAACGATTTAGAAGTGAATGTAGGGCTATCTGTAGCATTGCCGATAGAATAAAAAAAAGTCGCTGAAGTGGTTCAATCATATAAAATGTAGAAGAAGAGGAAAGCAAACAAAATGTTTGTGGTGAATAAATACTAAAGGTGATGGGAAAAGAAAGTGTCAACGAAAGGTCTCGCATGGTCGGATGAACCAAGCTCAGGAGGATGCCCCTGTTTAAGTCTATAACAATAGCAAATCATCTTAAAGTAAACGAAGTTGAATGAAACTTAATAAGGCAAGAGTGGTGTGCTAGGGCGTGCTGTTTTAAGTCGTTTGAAATCACCTGTAAATCTGCGCCGAAATACCTTTACCGGTCGGTCTCTATAAATCCCTTATTTTATTGTTAATTATCTTTCTCATAATTTTTTATTTTATTTAATGAATTTTGGTTATTGCTTTTTTATGCTGTAGTGAAAATAGTAAAGAAAATTTGAACATATTGCTAGCTTTTTGGCAGTTTGTCAAAAGCTTTTCGTGATTACTGAAGAATGTAATAAAAAAAACGTTTAAATTAAATCGCTACGTAATAGTAATAAAAAAATTATAAAAATAAACAAACGTTAAAAAAAAGATTTATGTCATAAATAGATACGAAAGTAAAGAATATCGTCTTATGTATGTTATAGTCTCAAATATTCAAATAAAATTTCATTAATTTGGGTATTGTAACTTTATATATGAAGAAATAAATTCAGATTAAAATGCACGTAAGAAAACAAAATTATTATGATTTTTTATTATGAAATTATAATGAATATTATTATGATAGCACTTATTTTTAGATTATTTTTTTAGATTGCGTTCTTTTTATTACAATGTTATTAATAAATTGTTCGTATTTTATAAAAAATATATTTGGCACGATATAAGTGGTCAAATTTATAATTTACTTACTGTACTTTATTCAGGTTCATCTAAGATCTTGTAACACTAAACACACATGTCTATATTGTCTGGAGACTTAAGAGTATTTATGAAGTGAAAATCTTGCCTTATGACCAATTTGTCTTTTCGAGAAATACATCGCTTATGTGAAATCGCATAACTGTGGAGAATAAAATGATCGGTCCTGTGAGCGCAGATATCACTAAGATAGATTTTACATCTATCTTAGTGATATCAGAAGACTATCAGTTCACCAGAGAGTTCCGGTAATCAACACGCTGTTTGGAAAACTGACAAAGAATGAATAAAACTAGACGGATTCAGTGGAATGGTATCGAATCGCTCGGATATGCCGTGATGAAAATTTTGTTTACAGAATAGATAATAACATGATTCGAAGTCCATGCAAAACTCATAATATTCTAAAATATACAAGTATAGCACATGAAATGGATTTAAAAAGTCGGTCGCTTTGGTTATTTGGCCATATGTTGAGGGTAAAAGAGTAAGATAACAGAAGTTGAGCGAGAGTTTGATAAAATATGGTTAAAAAATATTAACTCATCTTCAAAATGAACGAAAAAAAAAATTCTTAAATAGGTGTGGTAGGAACGTGGGATTGTGTACAGTCATTACTTAAGCCGGCTCATTCAGGTCATAAACCTTTGGAATCTTTCTATTTTATTCACTAATTTGTTTTAAATATGTTAAAACTATTAGCGTTAATTGTAATTTCAAAAGTGTGAGAGTATATTTTCATACTAACGTTACGAGTTACAAATATTGGTTAAATTAACCATCATCATCGTCGGCATTGCGAAAAATGCGCCTATTAATAGCCTAATATCTGACGAGTTTCAAATAAGAGAAGGCTAACGACAAGGACACCTGCTTTCACCGACCCTATTCACTCGTTGTACGGACAGGATAAGCTTTTGAAGTCAAATAGCGAGGGAGTGGGATGCGTGGCAATTAATTTATATTCTTTAGGGGGCGCCATGGCAACGCCGGCACCACACAGGGAGACCCATAATAGTGGATAAATAATTTTAATGAGAAATGTGCTGTTTCAGGGATAGGGATTACCATTTCAGAAATAGAAGCAACGGTTCTAGAAAGATACCAAGAACACTGCATGATTGGAAGCGCATCTAAAGCAAGTCAACGAGATCAAATATCAAATTTAAATGTACGAAAATAGAAATTAAGTGCAATTTTATTAATTCCGACTGCAAGCCAAGTTTGCAAAACATTTGGTAGAAACTTATCATCGTAATAACTTCGTAACCATAATATCCATTTATTTATAAAATGCGTCTCCTGATCATTGAAAAACTTTATGATATAGTTATCAAATTTAGAATGTGAAACATCCGATTCGGATGTAGGTTCTGATTTTGAAATTTAATTTAAATATTTATTTTGTATGTCTGTAATTAGCCTTACAATCACAATATGTCAACCTTATCTGAAAGTCTCAGAAACACTTAGCGTGAATTAAAGAACGAATTAAAAAACGATAAAATTCCTATCCAGTGACTGATTTTTTCCAAATTCCTATAGATTATTACAAGAAAGTTTTAAGAATAAGATCTATTCTGCGCCAATGAATTATCTTAGGGGAGTGTAGTAAGAGTAACATTATAGTACCAAGAAATTTTTTTGTTTTTGTTTTTTGTACTTAAATATTTTCGTTTTTTATCTCTTCTGTTTATAAAGTAATTAATATTTATTTACAGTTTAACATTCAATTGTTAAAATGAACTTACGGACAAACGTTTTTTTGTGGGACTAGATATTACAAAATGTAAAGAAAATAAATAGGAAATAAAATAAAAAAATAAAAAATTGAGAAGTGCACAGATAAAGGAAACCATTTGTATGGAACCTTTCTTTAACATCCAGAAAGAACTCAATTAAGATGGCTTGGACATGTCGTACGAATGCCAGAGGAAGACTAACACAAGATTGAATCGTTAAATTCCTTACCCTCTGAGTGTAAGATGAATAAAATAAATTAATCATTCATTTCTGGCAATATAACCTCAAGTGGACCTTATCCCTACATAATGGATCTATGTTTCGCGCCGTTAATTTATTTTTAAAAAATAATATTATTTATACCTGTGTTTGCTGTTCTTTAATTTTTTTAAGGAAATTGAATCTGTATGATTTATGTGAAATCTTTTCCATCTTCTTCAGGAGTTATAAAGTCTATGGCGTGGAAAATACCCTTCAATGAAAGCACACAAAAGGTCAATGAATTTTTATTTTTTTAACGATTTTCTCAAAAATTGTGGAGCCATTCAAAACGGAAATAAATCTTGGGATTAACGATATTTGTTCATCATTTATTACAGATATAATTTTTACCCAAACCTCTAGTGAAAAATAATTTAATTTACTCGAGAATACTCTAACTGAGGAGAAAAATATGTAGAAAAATTCACATTTTTACCACAAAGAATACAAGGCAAGTTAATTATGCACCTTAATTTCACACGAGGGTTCCTCCTGTTGAGTATTACGGTTGCACTTAAGTTACTGCATAGATGGGTATCTCGCGTGAAAATAAGAAAAACGGCAAAGAGATGGAATATTAAAAATTGTATGTGTTTATTTTCTTGCGATAAAATATGAATTTACAGTGCAAATTTTGTAAAACATAAATGAGTACGAAATCAAATATACCATTAAATACACCATTCATTTTATCAATCGGGGATTTATATACGAAATTACTCAGTTTTTTTATGTCTCGTAGCGAAAGAATTCTTCTATTCTTCAATAACTTCGTACTAAAGAAAAAGTTTTAGCAACAAGCAGGAAAATTACTTTTTCGTAAATTATACGTATCGCTGGAATAATGAGAAGGAAGAGAGCGAAATGACGATATCAAATAAAATAGACAGATCACGTCCATGACATGACATGCCTTGCTACTCGTCGCTCTAAACATGGCCCAGGATCGCAAAGAGTGGAAGAAAGCAGCTAAGATGTAAAAGGAGAAGAACGAATCACGACGCTTAGTCACAAATCTATCTACTAAGAGAGAAAGAGAGATGTTCAAAAAAAATTATTAAAATCATAAATATAAGTAAAAAAAGGTTACATTTCAAAATCAACATTTATATTTTATAATATTCTCTTCATTTTTTTGGCAGTCAATTATATTTGGAGTAGGTATTCAATTCGTAATTTAGAAATGCTGGAGAGTATGTGGTCCAGTGAATGACAATTTCCACCATATCTTATTAAATTACGCTTCTATTGAAGACATTACAATCTGGTTTGGAATTGGATTATCCTGATTGAGTATTAAGATTTTACGATGCAGAAAATTGCTTTCGCAAGCTACAAATCCTTTTTTAAAATATTAATCTTAAAATCCTAAGACAAGAATAGCTAAAACATGATATTTCATTAATTATATAAGGAGTCTATTAGCGGAATTCTTCTTCAGAAATTATAGGCTTTCAATCAAGTAAGTTAAACAATATATTGTTTCTTCTTCAACAACAGCCAATTAATTTTGTGGTGACATTATTAATATGGTTTCATTGACTTGTCATGAAACAAGTGTTTTTGAAAATCATAAGGTATTAATAAAATGAATTTTAATCATAAATATATTTTATTGAGTAAATTAATGAATCTATCCATTAATGAATATCGTAGCACTAATTTTATCATAATTTGTGAAATATTAACATTTAGAACATATATTTTTGCCTTGAGACGTATAGTATTGAATTATTTATTAATTAATTTTACAAATTGAAAACCTCTTTCTTTCTTCCTTCTCCTTTATCAGCCTTCGTCCTGCACTGCTGAATATAGCCTCTTCCTTCTCTTTCCATCCTTTCTTGTTGTTTGCTAATTGTTGCCATTTCTTTCCCCACAGCGGCTATATCATCGGCCCATCTCTTTTGAGGTCTTCCGATGCCTCTTTTATTCTCCCAAGGTCTGCATTTCAGGCCATCTTGTAGCATCCTGCCTTGCAACATGTCCTGCCCATTGCCATTTTAGCTTCGCTACACGATCCATGATATCCACGTCATTTCTAATTCAATCTCTTAGGCTTACTCCAAGCATGGATCTCTCCATGGATCGTTGCGTGCATTTGAGCTTTTCTACACTTTTCTTTGTAAGGGCCATAGTCTCCACTCCATACGTCATCACTGGCAGAATGCATGATTCAAAGGCTTCTCTATTTAGGCTAATTGGGATCTCTTTGTTCTCGAAGATATGTTTGAATTTGCCAAAAATCGCCGAGCTCATTCCTATTCGTCTTGGCAATTCTGCTGTTTAGTTATCTTTATTCATTTTTATCTTGTGTCCTAGGTATATATATTCATCTACTATTTCAATATTATTATCATTTAAACATTTATTAACATTTAAAACAATAATATTTTTATTTAAAATACAACTTCAAGCAAGATATTTGATGTTCCTCTTCTATAAAGGTGGAATGCGAGCTCTTGTATCACGCTGAAATTATATATTTTTATGTACACAAATGTAAGTAAATTTTATTTGTTTTAATATGTGTTTTTAATTTAAAAAATTCTATATATATGTAATTTCTTTCAGTAGGTATTTTTCATGTGTAACTTTCTGACATTATCCGCTGGGTTGTTCAAATATTCTTTCCTTAGACACGCTTACACGAATTGAGTTTTCGCAGAGCATAACGGATTATTTAATTTTTGTTATTTTCCTCATGTTATTGGAGATTGTATGCGACGCGATTTGCCGCGTACGTGAGGATGGCGGGGTAGTATTTGGAGGGAAATGGGATTAGGATTAGGGAAGGTTAAGAAGAGTGACGAGACGAGAAGTGGACTGTAATTTACGAGATGGAGGGTCGTTTCGATTCACCTTTTGTCTCTCGGCGCCCCTTCCAGATGTCACTGCACCAAACACTCAATTCACTCGGTTGGCCACCAACACGCGATAATCCTATTCGTCGGTGAAGAGAGGATATTATATGCATAATTATGCTGATTTTATATGCATAATTAAATATAAGACAAGCCGAGAATTTACAGGGCAAGAGGCGAGAAAATCTGTCTTGTCACTTCAACAACGAGATAGCGAGACTTGTCGAAACTACGATACTATGGAGGGTAGAATAAATTTCGATACAGACAAATCAGTGTTGCAACATAAGAAAAAAAAAACAATATTGTGTAAAAATAGATTTTTGTGCCAACATAACGTCACGACTATCGAACAGAGATAGTGAGATTTTTTTGTAGAAAATTTTATAAATGAACATTTATTATTAATTAAATAAAGTTTATAACGGATACACAATCATGAAATGTATTAAGATTTTACTGCAGAATTTAACATAAGAGAACGTGGACTTCTCCGTATGCATTATTTATAGTTTCGATGTCGTTTATCTGTATGAATAAAAATTTAAGTGTTGGTTTGTACAAAATCGGTAACCTCTGAAAGTTCTCCACCGATTGCTTTGAAATTTTGGCACAACATTGCATTTGATTACCAGGATGTTTGTGTATACCTAATTTGTTTTCATATACCTCCTACTTATTTGTATAAATTAAAATGTAAATTTTCGATTGTCCAAAACCTAAATCTCTCAATTTTCTTTTTGGAACAACGTTGCATTGGAATTCGCACAAATTATTTGAAAAAAGACCGCAAGTACCTACTCTTTCAATACTGATAAATATTTAGATATAACATTTTTCAAATTCAAATTTTATGATTAAATTCGGTTTTCTTTGCTTAAATAAAACGTTTGAACAGATGAGAAAGTGCAGCCAATCGTATCGCGATATCTATACCTATAAAACTCAATGTCTGTCTGTCTGTCTGTCTTTCTGTCTATCTATCTGTCTGTTCTCTATACAAATCTACATGGTTTGTCCGATTCGACACAAGTTTTTCATACTTATGCTTTAGGACCCTCCTCCCATTTCCCTCAACTTTTACCCCTTCCGCTCCCCCTGATGTATTTACGATGCAAATCTGTACCGTTTGACCGATCAGATTCAAAATTTGGAAACTTATTCTTCAGGACTCAGCGGGAAACAAACGCGACATTTCCCCTTACCACTTTTACCCCTTCCCCTCTCCATGATATATTTCCTATGCAAATCTGTGCCATTCGACTAATCGGACTCAAAATTTGGAAACCGATTCTTTAGGAGCCGGCAGGTAACGAAGGCGACTTTTCCCCCTCCACTTTACTCCACCCCCTCCCTTATGTTTTATTTTCTTATATTTTCTGTACAAATCTATACCGTATGACCGATCGAAACCAGATTTCGCATACTTATTCTTCAAGACCCAGCGTGTAATAAAGAAAACTTTTTCCCCCTCCTTTCTCATCTGACCCCCACACATGATATATTTTTTGTTCAAATCTACAACGTTTTCCGATTTAATCCAAATTTTGCATTCTTATTCACGGTAGAATACATAGGTCATAATTCTTTCTTGGGCATCCCACCCATCCCAGCCCAGATTAAATGGATCCTTTTTTTTATTAGAGACTTTGCGAAACAATGAAACCTTTGTGTTTCCCATAAACTTATTTTTAACTAAATCGTTAACCCGAGCAACACCGGCTACGAACAGCTATCAATATATAAAAATGTAAATATTCGTTTGATCAAAATCCTTAAACTCCGAACGTTCTTCACGGATTGACTTTGACTCAATGTTGCATACGAATACGTGCATGCATATACCTACACTATTATACAGATGTCACATCTGTGACAGGTAAAAATTTTTTTTTGAAAAGCATCAAAATTGAATACCCTCATGCATTCTAAAATTAAACTTAAAATATTAGACTCGTATGGTATCTCTTTTCTTTCTTTTCCATTTAACAAGACTGTGCCACAGCAACGCGTGGCCGGGTACAGCTACAAATAATAAAAATCTTATTGGTCTTAAATGTGAGTCCCGTACCACTAGGCGCATACGCTGCGTGTGTGTGTGTTAAACATTTAGCTACAAATTTCGTAATTACAAAATTTTTTGAAATCGCAAAAAGAGCTCTCAAGCATTTAACTGTCAGAACCTGTTCTACTTTATTATATTACTTTAAAATTATTTTACAAGTCTCGCTATAAAGCCCATCAATGAAAGAAAAATCATATTTTCCGATGTTCAAAGCTTTAGCTTCTTGTTTAAAATTAAATTATTATTGAACATAAGGAAAATTATTATTTTTATTTCATAGGTCTTATTAAAATACTCCAGGATTATATTTTGAAGAAATTTTAGATATTTTATTAAACGTAAATTATAAAATTAATTGATAAAAAAGGCACATCAAAAGACACAAGTTGATTATAAAACATGACTCAATGAAGATTATTGGATATTGAAGATATGGAAATAATTTCAGAATCGCATAAAATTATTTCTATTAAAATTTCAGAAAAAGTTTTTTTGCGGTTGCCCAGCAATGCATCATGAATATTTTAAAATAAAGGTCTTATATATTACGGTATTTTTCGTAAATTTTTTCATAATCTTCACCTTTTGAAGATCCCGTCACATGACATATTCCATTTAAATTTCTACTAGTGCAATTTCTATTTGCAAAATGACTGTCAATGAATAAAATACATTATAAATATATTTGGTGATTCAGAATCAGAAATGGTTTGATTTTATAACGTAAAAAAGTAACCCATAAAAAACAAGTTTTTACTATACTCTCTTTCTTTGTAAAATATAACAATAATTAAAGACGAATTAAAACATATAACATAACACTAAACTTACAGAAATTTAATTTATTTCTAAAATGTCAATTGTTTTGAGATGTCAAGATTTTGATAGATTCAATTATCATCAATATCGTACCTTATGAATTTCCAGCGTCAAATGATTTAGTCAGAATCAGATTTGAGTAATGTAGAATTCTTCAAAACTAAGCAGAATTCTAAAAGAAATAAATTATTATTTGATTTTTTCCCAAAAAACCCAATTTTGCTGTCATCTGTGAACCAATTGTTTTGTAAATTTTCGAAATTCGTAGTGATGTACCTATTATACCGACGGAGTAATTCAAATTTATAAAATATTCCGCGACGTTATCGGGGCGCCGCGCCGTTGTTAATCAAACTTTTCTAATATTCCAATTTGAAAAAACCAATAATATTTCTAAAAATCCGAAATTATACTATAATTATTAATTTTTTTTAACGAAAATTTGATAGATCTTCTTGATCGTCGCCACGAGTCTGCTTACCATGTTTCAGCTCGATTGGATCACGGAAAAAGGGTCACAAATTGATCGTTTTTGTTGACGGAAAGCAAGCAGACGCCACGAGTTAATATAAAGGGAGTAAAAATAAAGTTTTTCCTCGATATTTTTCCTTCGCCGCTTTGCGTGGAAGGTATGGTATGGAATTAAACATTTTATTTATAAAATTTCAAGTTATTGCCTTACTAAATTGAATTTTAAGTCCTGTTTAGGTCTTTATCAATATTATTTCACCTTGTGGTCAGTTTGTTCAGGATTTAGTCAATATTACAGAAATCGGAAAATGTATATCAAATCATATTTATCTGTTTCAATTAATCGAATAACCAACCGCATACATTTAATAATATGAATGCTTGTTAGCTATTTTTTAATGATTTTATGTTTAATACCAAGCGAAATGTTTTACTATTGCATATTCTGTAAATATTAAGATGAAAATTATTATTATAAGGGCACGGGGCTGCTTTCCGACAAAATCCGGTTGACAAGTTTTGTTTATATATTTTATTTTATGACTAAGTAAATATTAAATCAATTAATATTATATAAATACGGGAGGTTGTCTGAATACGAGTGAGTGGGTGGTTGTAGGTGCGGGGGAAGGGGTTTCTTTATGATAGAAAAAGAAAACAGAAAAAGAAAAAAGAGAAAAGGGTGAAAATGAACCTTGGACAAACGGTTACATCACATTATTCTTTAAACCGCAGAATGATGATGATATTTTTCCAAACTAGTGTTAATGGCCAATCGAACGACGATTTGAAAGAAAATTTACATTTTAAAAATACCGTGTTGTAATTACTATTATATAACGATTAACAAAGAAAAGTAAGAGTAAGAGTGTAAAAGATTTTTCCATAATTACATTTTTGGATACCTACTCGAAAATATTTACATAATAACGTACAAGGTACCTATACTTAATAGAAGTATCGGAGAGGGAGACATTTTGACGCTTGTTTGGGGACTAAGTACAAATACCTACTAAATCACGAAATATATTATTTTATGTAGGTGTAAATGACTAGTGATGTAGACAGTGCTCATGTTTATGTACAGTAGGTACTTGAAACCTTTATCAATATAGCCAAATATTATTAATCCCGTTCGCCCGCGCGTGTAGAAGTATATCAGAGTGTGTCAGTCGGCGGTATACTCAAATATTTGTTTAGATAAAATCAGCGTTGGTACAGAGATAACTTATGCCTTCCGGAAAAATGCTTAAATTCAAGAGTAAAAATGTGCATTTTTATTCCAAATAATTGTCGGATCTCGCCACTTATAATCGGCAGAATTTTTTTTGGGGTTTTGCTATTTCTTATTTTTTTTAATTGAAAACCATTTTTTTAAATGTATTTTAAACGAAATAGATAGATGTACAAATTTATTTGGTTTGAATATTTAAGATGCAATATTTTAACTTGTAACAATATTGCAGTTCAATAAAAGAAAAATAATATTTCGGTTTCTACTTATATTCGTATTATATACTATAATGTCCTTATTTTTAATATTGCGTTTTTAATACATCTCTTACTGTAATTTTTTGACACAGCATTGGAAATCAATCTGTATGAAATTAAATACCAATTATTTAATCAAAAAGATGCCCATGGGCCTCAAATTTTATCAAGAAATTAAGTTTTCGAAACTTTATTACTTTAACAATGCCTTAAAATTTAATTAAAAAAACGTATGGTTACCATTTAAACACAGTAAAGATTCTCGTTTGTTCATTTATTTATAATTATTAAATTAATCTAAATTTTACTATAAATATTAATGCGATCTACTCATGGAAAATGTTTATATTGACATAAACATATCACTGTTTGGAGATCCATGTTGATGCAAAGGGACAAAATCTTGCATCTTATTTCGACTAAGAAAGAAATTTCCTCATCCAAATATCTTAAGGCAAAGAAAAATAAATTAAACTTTAAATATTTAATTCTTTGCAGATTTTGTATTTCGAAATATAATTTGTATGACTTGTGTTCGCTTTTTTGAAGAACTGTTAAACTTTAACTGGAAGAGCTCAGCTCATTGTTCAAATTAAAATTTAAATAAATGATATGAATAAATTAAAACAAAAAATCTTAATCGGTATATTTATATAAACTCGAATAAAAATAATGAAATTTATAGTAGACAGACAGTAGTACAAGTAGAAAAAAAGTAGAAGTAGAAGAAAAATACTAAGCAATATATTTTTCATGATATAATAAACGTATATATTACTTCATAACAAGATTTAATAAACCATTTAAAATCAATCGGTAATGTAATATGCTGATGGATAAAAAAAATCTTTTACATATATTTAAATATTCCTTTATAGGGACTTCCATACCTAAATATAATTTCTTTTCTATGATACAAATATCTTGATTGGTGATTTCCATGGGACAAAATCTAGTACTGTGTTCTGAAAAGTTTGGAGAAAACTCAAAATTTTCTGAAAAAAAATTAAAAATCATTTTCTGTCTGATACATTGCTTTGAAAACTATCTGACTGCATAATAATACTGCTGAATAAATAAAATTGTAAAAGGCAAGATTACGATTTTTAAAAATGTATTTCTGTTATTTATGTTCTCGCTGTGCTAGTACGCCTAGCATGATACGAAAAACTACAAAGCTAGATAGCATATATTTACACAGTAAAGTTTGCTTATTAACGTCAAACATAAATAATAGTTTCAGGTTCCGCTGTAAAACAAACTTAAAATTAGTGAGCTATTACGGGCAAACAAAATTGGGTTTTAATTATTTTTAATTAATTATTATTTCATGCTAAATTTAAAAATAGACAAATGAAAAATATAATTTGATTACGATTTAACTTTTCGTTCTCACTGTTACAAAAAACATTGCGATAAAATGAAAAATAATTACCTTTATTACTAAACCAATTCGTTTGGGAGAATACCTCTAAATAAAAATAAAATATTTATAAATATTATCAAGAGATGGATAAAGGGGAAAAATTGCACGTAATCGAGGAATTTATAACACTCTACACTTTTTACAGTAAACTGGAAATTACTATAAAGGTCTAGGATAATTTACTAGATTCCAGAATTTTTCAGAGCACCAGGTCTCTATAAATACCGGGGCATCGTGCTGCAAGTGTGCGCGCGTTGTTTTGGTACGCGAGACGATTTCATAGATAAAAGCGATTTTAGAACCCGCGCGTTTGTGCATAAACAAGTGAAGGACCAGAGTAATGTTAAATAGAAATGTACCTACCTACGTATTTGTGAAATATTTAGGAGTAGTACGAATCACGAAATATCGAAAAATTGCATTTAATAATTAAATTTTAAGAGTCACGTCAAAACGGAATCAAAAGAGATACATTTTTTTGTTTCTATAGTTCCAAAATCTAAAGTGAGGATTTATGGACATAAAACAAATGATATCCGAATATTTTTATAGTTATTTGCTATTTATAGAACACTTTCTTAAGCATTATGTTTTCCAATAATAAAATAATACATTTTAGCATTATATTAAAAAAATAACGAATATTAAATGTATTGACTACATTTTTTCCGCTGGCATTGTACGTTTGAATCCTCTAAATAGTTTTCTCTAGAGAACAGACAACCTGTTCTGGAGCTGAATTATTACACTGGTCTGCAAAAAATAACCTTTTTTTCTCCTTTTGATTAATTTGCATGATTTTTATAGATTTAATACTTCTGAATAACATAAAAAATTACATACCAAATATAATTTTCTTGTAATGGCATTTTTAATTAAAACGCGTTTTTTGCTTAACATTTAAATCATAAATGTAATAATTGCGACAATTAATTGTAGACATAATTCATTATAAAACATTAAACATCACTAAAGCAATATAAACAATTATTGCTTTTTATATTTTCTATTGAAGTTACACTGCAAATCTATCAATAAAAATCTGCAAGCTTCTTCTTTCTTCTTCTTCTTCTTTCTTCTTTAAATCGCTTCTTTTTTTATATTCCATTATATCGCTTCTCTATATAAATATGGCTTGATGAACTCTCACCACGTTCTTCCGATAATGCACCAATATTTGCATGGAAGAAATCCAAGAGAGTCCAAAGGGACATGTTGCATTTGAAAACTTTATAAGAAGGAAGTTCTTGGATGATTTTCTGGTAGCTTTTATGTTTTTTGTTTTCAAAAAAATTATGACACACTTATGCAAAAGCATTCCATGCTCTTTTTTCAGCTTCATTCAACATAATTTTTAAATTTGTGTGCTCCATAAGCTGTCTGCGGAATTTTTGCAAGCTCTTGGCATTTATTATTAAATTTGTTAAATTTGTTATTAAATCTTATCAATGTTCTAATTATTTAATTTTTGCCACATGTAACAAAATAATTCAAAACTTATCAAAATATTCGCTTTTAAATAGAAACAATGACTATGTAGAAAATTTTTTTACGTACTGAGCGCCACGGAGTCATAGCGAAAACTGCACAGGCAGTATAGTTCTCTCTCTTTCTATCAATTTCAACAACCGTTTTGAATATACAAATATGATATATGTCGAATAAAGTAATATAATAATTAAAAATGAATTTTGTTTTCACAACTTTTGTAGTGAAAAATATCAACATGTTTCAGAGCCCATCGCTTCTTTGTTGGGTTACAATCGTTTCTTGGGGCTCTGAAACATTGATATTTTTCAAAACAAAAGTGGTGAAAACAAAGTTCATTTTTATTCCCTTTATTTTAATTCGTGGCATCTGCTTGTTTGCCGTCAACAAAAACTTTGGATCGATTTTTGACCCATTTCCCGTGATCCAATCAAGCTGAAACTTGTCAAGCAGACTCGTGGCGACGATCAAGAAGATCTATCAAATTTTCGTTAAAAAAAATTAATAATTATAGTATAATTTCGGATTTTTAGAAATTTGATTGGTTTTTTCAAATTGGAATCATTTGAGAAGTGTGATTAGCAATGGCGCGGCGGCCCGATAACGTCGCGGAATATTTTCTAAATTTGAATTACTCCGTCGGTATTATAGGTACATCACTACGAATTTCGAAAATTTACAAAACAATTGGTTCACAGATGACAGCAAAATTGGGGTTTTCGGGAAAAAATCTAATAATAATTTATTTCTGCCTAGTTTTGAAGAATTCTACATTACTCAAATCTGATTCTGACTAAATCATTTGACGGTGGAAATTCATATGGTACGATATTGATGATAATTGAATCTATCAAAATCTTGACATCTCAAAACATCTGACATTTTAGAACTATATTAAATTTCTATAAGTTTAGTGTTTTGTTATATGTTTTAATTCGTCTTTAATTATTGTTATATTTTACAAAGAAAGGGAGTATAGTAAAAACTTGTTTTTAATGGGTTACTTTTTTATTAATAATGTATAAATTAAAATTATTTTTTTATTTTTGAAGATGGAATAAAGCAGCGTTAATGCGTGATCAAAACACAAAAAAAATATTGAATTTTGAGCAACTTTAAAAAATAAATTTAAAAATATATTTTCGTGACAGGAAAAAAATAAAACAGATTGAGGTGTATTTAGCGTGTTAAATTTTTCATATTCATCATATTTTTATTAGAAGATTTTATTAGAAGATAGTTTAGTCGGTCAATGGCTGTAGATGATTATAAAGAACAAATATTATTTTTTAGAGTATAAAATAAATATATGTAACTGAATCTAAAAATAAACATAATATTTTGTTTGCCGTCGTTAAGAAAAGGGATAATCTCCAGCAACGGAACGGCCTCCGATAGCTCTGTTTATTTTTAGAAAAAAATATAGAGTTTACTCTTTTAACTTATTTATTCTAATTTAATTGTCAAAGGAAAAAAAATTATTAAATATCGCAAAATTGTTAAAAAAAATCAAATAAATTCAGTATTTTAGATAGAGATTTTTGTAACTTTTTCACATCTTTTAAAGAGAACAAAGCCTTGCTGGGCTCAAACCGCAGCTTAAATCCTGTTAGTGTAAATCCTTTTGCTGAACGTTTGTATGTATAGCCTTTGATAAGCTCTTCATTACGCAAATCCCTTTGTTTTTTCAACAAATTATATCTAAATAACTAGTTGACCAACCAATACACCAATACGCTGCGAGGGTAGGCAAATAAGAAAGAACCGCACTATTCTACCTTGATACGTAACTCTCGGCTCATCTAAATTCATTCGTCCTTGCATGCAAGCTCATCGTTTGTTGAGGCCATGAATAGGACCAAAAAATTGTTTTTTTGTATAGTTTACATTTGCAAGAAAAATATTCGCTGGTTCAGACCACAAAGTCACGGTGTACATGATTAAACCTAAATACCGAATACAGTGCCAAGTTACGAGAAGCCCTTTGCGTCGTTTACTTAATTGGATATAAGTTTTCAAAATTTGATAAATTTTCATAGCGATCTTATTTTTTAACATGTACTATATATGACGAAAGTTTTTGATGTTATAAATATTTATAGGTATATCTCAATTACCTCTTAGGCATTTTTAGGCTTCCTGTCTTCTGTATAACAATCTTAAACTTAATGGTAAAAAATTACTTTGAAATTAAATAGCTTAAATTGTCTTGTCGACAGAGCTAGATTTGCGTTTAGTTGCAAATCTCCAGACTCCTGTCGTTAAAAAAATTCTCGTCAGATGTTATAAATATTCGAAAAAACCGGTGGTAGGTACTCAGCAATATCGAGGGCAAATTTGTGAGTCAACTTTTTAAAAATTAGAAAATCCTCCATGTACGTAGTTTCGAGTGCCGCATAAGCGAAAACCCATTTATTTCAATTTCACAATCACATGAACCATCCATGACCACCAATGAACAAGGAACTATTGCATCCAAGCCACTATATTGCGAAATTTTGCGGCGACGAGGCTTTTTTCTCATAGCTTCAATTACATTTTGTATCACGTTTCCACATTTTTATCACATCGTGTGGAAGGATATCAAATTATAATTTATTCAAAGTTTCATGCATTTCAAATATATTTTTTAATATGACACTAACTGAATTATTAAATCAATTAATAAACTACCGTTTTGAAGAAAGTTGATTCAATGGTGAAACGTGATTGTGTTTAAACTATTATTTTTAATTAATAAAAAAATTAAATCGGTAAAAAACTTTTTTTCCTATTATTATACAGGGTGTCTCGTAACTAGTTGCAAAAACTTTACAGGTGGATCATTTTATTTGAGTTGTATTAAAGGGAATTAATTTTTCATAATCGATATAAGTTACTGCAATCATAGTTCCTCTTTTTGCAAAAATAAATGATATTGAAAAAAAATATATATTGAAAAATAAATGCAAACTTTGATATTGCATATCATCATAAGTATTGATATTATGATTGCTTAAACATTTTCGACTCATTATTAAGGCAGGAATCCACCTGTAAAGTTTTTGGATTCAGCTAAGAGATATCCTGTATTTTAAACAGACTAGTTTAAAAAATCTTTTTTTCATCATTTGTTCAGTTTTTAATATAGTTTGCAACTTTTTAACAAAAATTAATTATAAGAGTGTATTTTTTTTATTTAAAATAAATAATAATACAAAAAATAGATACGTTTTTCAGAATTTCAACTATTTAATCAAGACAAACCCTTTTTTTAAATACGCCATCTAAGTGTAGATCACTATTTAAGATATTTATAATTTAAAATATTTATAATTAGTTTTGATTATTCTATATCACTTTGAAAAAACTTATCAATCATTTCAGTATTTTATTTTCTTCATATTTATGAATATATGTTTTAATTTCAAGTTTTTGTATTATTTGAGACAGACGGCTGGAAGTTCAACATTTATGAAGAATGTTAAAATTCAAAGAACCGTAAAGCTTAGCGGGCAGTAATCGACGATGTTTGCTAGCTTTATCTGGTAGATTATTACTATTTACTCAACATTATCTTTCAGGTTTATTTGGTTTAAAGATTAAAGAAACCGAATTCAAAAAAAAATTCTTACTAACTTTAAAGAGTAAGTGAAAACAGAAATTTTATTACATATTACAAATTTTATCATGTAAGTAAAATCGGAATGATTGTACAAGATAAAAGTTTACTTAACCTAAAAATTCATTTACGAAATATTTATTAAATCATAATTCATGGTTAAATTTACAGAAACATGATGTAGAATATGATCATTTGGATTTCACTCAGTCCTATTAAGATTTGCTATTAAAACTCATTTATGAAGTTTCCTGTCTTATAAAATTTAATGGACGGAAAAACAATTTACATAGTTTTTTTTTAATTATGCTATTGAAAGGGATCCAAGGAGAAAAAAAATATTTTGGGAAAAAATATAAATGTTGTTGTTTGGTTAATTTTTTTTTAATTAAATGAAAAGAATTTCTTATTTTTATTAATACAATATTATACGGTTGTAGCTGATTTCTACTGTTCATCTGCAACTCGTATTATGTTAATTTTTTTATCGTTAAATGAGATCATTTAATTTTAATAAATGGTTATATATATATAATATATATATATATATAATATATAGATACTACTTTTTCTATGAATGTGAAATTAGTGAAAAAGTTAGACAGTGAAGAAATTCATGTCTGGGGAAAAGGGTAAACAGTTGGTTTAGCAAAAAACCTTTGAAAAATTTGCACTAAAGCTCTATAGGATGTAAAAATTTTAAGGTCTACTTATTTTTACGCAAAGGTTTTAGATAAAGAGTCTTCACGTTGAATTATAGAGATTTTTCAATTCATTCAAAAATACATAATGAACAGCTTTTAGGAATAAAGTTGAATTATGCAACAGCTTTTTTTAAATGGTTTAATTAAAAGGTACATAGTGTACTGTATAATATGTTCTGTACAATAAGAGTATCTAGTTTTCTTCTACAAATGTATTATATTTACTATGACTTTTAAATACAATAAATTTTTATTAACCTTCTGCAACCTTATGTTAAAATAAATTTTGTTGATTTTTACTTATCTTGAATAGGATATATTTTCTTCTTCTAGTGTTGTATCAGGTCCCCCCAACGTTGACTTGAGATCACTTGAGAGCACATCTCCCTATCTCAAGCGGCTCGAAACAGCTCTTCCACCGTCCTTATTCCTGTTTAATATCATATTTTATTAAACCATGGTGTCCTACCAATACCCCGTTTTCTCTCGTATAATTATGGGAAGGATCCCATAATTATCAAATGCCAAAGGTGGTACTTTTCCGTTTCTTATGACACCTTTTGAACTTTGATATTTGCCAACAACTCTCTCTCAGTTCTGGCTCTCTGGTGCATATTTGAGTTGCTGATTATATTTAGCCACGGTATATGCATCATTCTACCATATTTCGTATACTTATAATGCACAAATGCAATTTCAAATGCTGCAAAATAGTTTATCTGCCCCATATTAAATACTAATTATTACACACTAATAATTACGTTCTTAATTCAAAATCCTTGATCTTTGCTTCTATATCCTCTCGGCCAATCAAGCACATGCCAATTGAATCTTTAGTTATATAGATGGAAGAATGTAAAAATTTTAAAAAAAATTAAATTTAAAAAAAATGTAAACAAAAATACAACAAAATTCGAAGAAGTCGTAGAAATGAGGAAAATATCTTGTACACATGCCATGTTTTTCTCGTCTACTTTGCTCGCTCATGATAATAATTTACCCGTCAGGGGGGAAAATAAATATTATATTGGGAAAACACGTACAGATGGAATCTCAAGGTAAACCCCTAACGTACATGATCCCTACTGATCTCAAGAAAACTCGTTTCCATTTGAATCACTAGATATTCGACAAAAATGCGCATGAATTCAGAGTAAAGGTGTGACTTTTACTATGGTCTCTGTCAAAAAATCGTATTTAACATCCAAGGTTCATGGTTTTTGCGTTTACGATATGACATTTTATTTCCAATTGGTTCCAGGCACTTACTCTAGGTTAAAATGCCAATTTTAACCGAACTATATCAAAGCAATAATCTTTCATTCATGTATAGTGCAAAAGGTTTTAATAAAATTTATACTAAATTACCAATTCAAACAAGCTCAAAAGAAAAATTTAAGAACCTGGCAAATATGTGCAAAAAATAAATATACTAATCCACAGATATAAAAAATCTAATAACTATTAAAACACTGCGATAATGCAATGCATGATGGGACAATATTTAAGAATCTTATTATAAAATGGATAAAAATATTAGGCGATGAAAAAATAACGACGAATATTACTTAATAAAAAATAAAATAAAATTATGATGTAAACAACAATATTGTATATCGACACAGGACTTTTTTAGTATTATCATTAATAAATATAAAATGCAAATAAATAAATCACTTAATACAAAATACGCTTTAGGTATTAAAAATATAAGAAAAAATGTACATATCAATTCAGAAGTATAAAAGAAAAGGCTCAATATCCAAAAAAAATATATGCAGCCATCAAGGATTACTAATTTAGAATGTACTGAATTTGAGATTTTAAAAAATACAGCCTGTAAATAACACAAGGCAAAAGTGGTCCATCAACCAATAGCGACAATGTTGTAGTATTTATGTGGGTGTACCTCAACTACACCTTTGTGCAAAGGGGCACCAAAATCTGACCCGGCAATTTTGAGAAATATAATACTTTAGTATAATAGGGTTGGAATATGTAGTGTATCCAGTGAAAAATAAATCTTAATAATAATAACTATTTCCTGTAGAATAAAATAAAAAATGTCGGAAAACAGTATTAAAAATTGTGAGACTTTTGAAAAACCTATTTCCATTACAAATATTTTGACAGGTATAACCGATTATCCTATGCAAAACTCAAACCAGAGATAAATAAATAAAATAATTAATCATGTCCCACAGAGACGAAGATAGTTCTTGGACCACTTCCCATACAAATTTTCCCAGTCTCCTTTACAGGAAACGTGATTTTTGGAAGGGAAAGAAAGATACATAAAACCTAGAATTCATTACATTCTTAATTAGTAATCTTTGGTGACTGTATTCAAAACATTTTTCTATTTTTTTGGATATTGCTGCCTTTGCATTTATAACCCTCAATTATCACTTCACTACCATAAACATATACACACGTGACACAAATGCGTTTATGTAAACCCGGGCTTCCTGCCTTAGCTGCTTTACGTAATTTGTGTATTCGTGGAAAGTCCCCATTCTATGTTTATGGCCAATACTACTCGGTTTTGCATTATAAGACTTAGATTCTTGGTTAAGTATCATCACAGAAGTCCAACGCTCTTCATTAATTTTAGGTTTCAATTATTACAAGATTTTTGTTTTACTTAATAACTAACGACCCGGCCTGGCTTCACTTTTGAGTGGAACAGTTTTGTCCACGTCTTAAACTCATCAGATATTTAATTTAATAATTTGGAGTAATTTGATCTGGGTAAAAAATGCTTAAGATGATTTGCTTTGATAAAGATTCATACTGAATTAGTCAAAATTGTTGTAAAGCTAACCATTACATATTTGATGAAATTTTAAAGACAAAAATGGTTGGTTAAGTTATCCATAAAAGATAGATATAAGCTACCACTGAATTTTTGAAGTTATTTTCTTTTGACGCATTCAGGGTAAAATTTTCACTGTAGCGTAAATTGCGTACGCCCAGCGTGCGTATGCATGTAGCAGAAGTATGTAGCGGGGTGTGTAGCGAAATCATGAAGTGAAAATGCGAGGTCACAAAATGCAGTTAATTATTATTTGCTATTATTTACTGTTTTCTAGTAATATATATAATAATTTCGTTCGAATTTAAAGCTAAAAAAACGAAATTACACACACGGCTGGAGCAGGGCTCGAACCTCAGTCGTGCATAGCAACGCAACGACTTGCTGATTCAGCCACCTCCGGTTTTCCTTAGACCGTCAAAAATATACTATATAATACATATATTACATACTAGCCAAACACTCGTGAAAAATCACAAACATAATTTAAATAATATTTATGTTTATTTACTTAAAGATAATTCTGGCACAGTACTAAAAAACAAAACTATCAAATTGATTTATTTTTTGTTTTTTTTTTAATTTTGTTTTTTTTTCAATAATTTAATTTAAAATTAAAATATAATAAATCATTTTAAAGGACGCATAAAAATTAAAATAGATGTATGAGATACCGGGTATCGATCCCAATACCTCTCACATAAGTGAGCGTTTTACCATCTGAGCTATGTTGCCCCGGTCGATCCACAGTTTCAAAAATACGCTGGGAGGTGAGAATCTTATCGCTGTCTACATCACTCTGCGATTGCCGATCTGAAGGATCTTGGCATTTCACAGCATTTAAGGAGTCCGCGGATCTAACTGTCACGCTTTCCCACCGGTTGCTTGCGTTAGAGATGAGACTAGGGTTTTCGTGGATTCGACTCAGTAGAGTGTGCGTAGAAGGAGCTAATACGGGAATATCATATGACTGGTTTAGGTGGATTTTACAAAATTTATTACAATAAGTTTTTATGGTACGAACGATCTGATTATGTTTTTAGTTACATCCTGTAAACCATCTAAACCTGGGTTTATTTACTAAGGTTAATTTAATAAAATTGGCCACCATCCGTGTACTAATGAATCATTTTGAAATCATGGTTAATATCACTAAAACTACGTTGATTATTTCTGCGAGTCGAAGATCCAGAATGCGCGCCTGGATCAGGGCGACGTCCTTCTTGGAAGAACTTGGAATAGCTTGCCAGGATGCATCATAAGGTGTTCGCGCTCTTCAGGATCCTCCTGGACGCATCCTTCGCGTCCGTCGTCCAACCAGCTCCTATCTTTCAATTCTCGGACGACTCGCTTTCGTTTTGTGACATTGTGTGATTTATCTCCACAGAGTGAGTCGTGGGCAATAGGTTTGATGCGGTCAGAGTCAATACAATTATTTGTAGGTATAAAAATTGTCACAATAAGATGGTGACATTGTATAGGTCAGGTTAAGTTGCAACGTTTGGAATATAAACGGTCTATTATGTTCAAAATAAAGATGATTCTTACTCGCGTGCTAGTGCATTGCGATTACAATTGGTTATTTAAATTTACACTTAATACTGTCGTTTGAATTTACTTTACGTGATCTAGATTTCTTTAAAATAAGAAACATTAGTACAAGTACTAGGTACGTATACGAGGTACATTGCGATGGTTATTTCGATAGTTGCTACGAGTACGAGAATAAGTATGAGTTTGAGTACTAGTATGAGTACGAGGGTTCTGTAAAATGAGAATAAACACAACAATTAGAATAATACCTTATGTTTTAGCTGATGCCAGAAGGAAGCAGAATTGCAATGTTTTTTACCGGAAGCAGCAGAAGATCCTATATCCCAAACCCTCGTAAAAAGGAGTGATCGCAAACAGCACAGGACGTAGAAAGAGAGCTATTATTACCACGCCGCGGGGGTTTTTATAGGTTCGCGCTAACGAAATGTTTCAACATAATGTTGTGCAACTGCCAAAATGAAGTTCTCAAATAACTTTTATTTTTTTATTTTAGATATTCTCATTATCCGATATTTGCTTCGTTACAACGTATAAGAATATTTACCTGAATTTTACCCCTATGAATTGTTCAATGAAATAATTATATTAAAATAAAAATAAAATAATAAATATGCGATCTCTTTTTTTATTCACGCTTGTTGTGTAAAGTAGCATTTCCGAAAAGAAAAAAAATGTATTTTTGAAAATTGAAAGCAATTAAAAAAAAAACTATTTAACTGTTTCCTATTACGTAAAGTAGAGAGTTTCAGGCTTCACCACAAATGCTCATTCACTAAATTTAGTCTTCTGGCAGTCGTTATTTAAAGTATAACTTCTACCGCGTATACATGAGTACAAGCAGTAGAAATTATGCAAACACGGTGTTTTTTAAGACGATTTTACTTTATACCATTCTTTCCTACTCTATTTTTTGTATCTCTAACGGGGTGGGTAGCGTTTTCTATGATAGCGCTTGAGCGGAAAATTTTTTCCCGATTCGATTCACTTATACCATCAATACTCAGCTCCTATATATGCGAGGGTTATATTAAATACACAAAAATCTTTCAGAAGAAATGCAGACCCTAACAAATTGCATACAAATTCGTTCAGTGGTTCTTGAGATTAGCGCGGTCATACAGACAAACAGACAGTAGCCGGAGACTTTCTTTTATACTGTGTATTGATTTACTCCAATAAAATCTGACTTACAAATTAAATTTTAAATAATGTATAACTTAAGATGAAATATTAACAAGATATTTTAATAAATTCTTTAAATAATGTGGGATATTTATATAATATATCTGAGGTAACTTTGTTATCTCGTACGTTAATGGATGGGTTATCGTATCATTTTTCAGGAATTTTTCGAGTATCCGTTGGAAATGGAAATGACAATCAATTGAAGCCTTATCTTTTATGCATTAATCAAATTCGAGTTACCTTAACCAACGATCCCAACCATTTTTTTTTAGAAACTATCGTAATAACGATACTCGTTAAATGGTCAGAATACTTTTTTTAGTAATAGGTACAGGGTGGCTAAAAGGATTTATTTTGATACATTATATTCATGAACTTGATAGTGATCTTACTCTAACTTTTCTAGCAAACAACCTACTAAATGCCATTGCAATATATTATGTAAAACGCTGTCGACCCAGCATTGGTTTGACCCCAAACTTGGACCTAAACTCCAATAACTATTATTTATTGTTATTCGATATCCAATACATACTCGTACATCCCTAGTAAGCAAGTTTTAGATTTAATAGTGACCTTTTATAAGAATATTGCAGTTTGCTATGTTTTTTCTTAAAATTGTCAATATTAATTTAATGAATTGAATTTAACGTTGTTTCGTTCACAGAGTGTCATACATACATTAATTAAATAATTCCTCTATGCACCCTTTATAAATAAATCCACAGAATTTTGGAAAAAATTATTTTACGTAGGGAACATTTCAAATAAAAGAGTAATCTCACAAAAAACAAGTGCAACACTGCTTTCTTCACAAACTCGAATCTTAATAAAAATTTTTTTAACTGTAAAGATATAGACGTGTGTGATGAACAAGTGTTTGTGTGTGGGTAAAAGTCACCTTCGTTACCTGCCAGGTCCTAAGGAATAAGTTTTCAAATTTTGAGTGCGGTCGGTCAAACGGTATAGATTTATATTGTAAGTAAATCACGGGGAGGGGAAGGGGTAAAAGTGGTTGGGGGAAAAAATGTCGCCTACTTTATCCGCCGGGTCCTAAAGAATATATTTCCAATTTAGTGTCCGATCAACGACGAATGACGAATGGGGACCCACCACTTTCCCAGGGCCGTTCTATGAGCCAACGGCTCCCATATCGGCCCTACTCTTGCGTCGCCAGGTTGACATTTTTCTTATTTAAAGCCATCCCCGTGCGGCGCCCGTGTATAGGGCGAACGCCTCAAGGTTCTGGCAGCAAAAAACCCATTCGTTGTCCCCTCCACCAAGAACTTTCTTTATTAAATCAAATACAAATACAAGAAAATTAAAAGCATATAAAAGAAATAGATTTGTGCAGAGGCATAAAAATCAGAAGTAGAAAAACAAAAGCAAAGAAAAATAGAAATAAAATCAGGTTAAATACAAAATCAAAATAAAAAGAAGATAGCAGAATAGTAACATAAAACAGTATAAGCGATTAGTGTCCGATCAGTCGAATGGTACAGATTTGCATTGTAAATATATCAGTGGAGGGAAGAGGTAAAAGTAGTTAAGGGAAATGTCACATATGTTATCCGCCGGGTCCTAAAGATTATGTTTAAAAATTTTGAGTCCGATCGATCGAATGGTACATATTTGCGTTGTATATATATCAGTGGAGGGAAGGGGTAAAAATTAATGGAGGGAAATGTCCTAAAGCATAAGCATGCAAAATATGAGTCTAATCGAACAAACGGTGTAGATTTGTATAGAGAACAAACAGACAGAAAGACAGACAAACAGACATTGAGTTTTATAGGTATAGATAAAGCGATACAATTGGCTGCACTTTACTGATTGGAAATCCTAGCTAAACCTTGTATGGAAGAAACTCGAAGCTTGGTGTTCTTTGATCTGTTGGGGGTCGTCCGCTGAATATTGTATGCAGAAGAGAGTATTGTGTTCTGGACATGAATTACATTAGTCCTGTCATAACTTTTGTACGGCTCAACATACGCGATCGGGATAGGAAGTTACTAATATTTTCCATGAACCCCAGCTTTCAAATCTTAGCTAGACATTCACAGAAAAACATCTCCTCGCCGTCCCACGCATTCCCTGGATAGCCGCGAACACGACAACTTCAGCTCGTTAAATTTCTATTTTCGCGGCATACCCGTATTGGGGTGGCGCGAAACAAACATAAAAACTACATAATTATCTTGATAATATTTTACAATATTGAAGTATTTTTTAGAACAAACTTTAACAAGTATTCGCGAGTGTCGTCCAAAAAAATGCAACCGCCTAGCTACCATAACTTCTGTGCTGTGTTGGTGATACGTTCCAAAGAACTCTTTCTCAGAACAGAAGATAGAGCACCGATATATCTCAGAGGACTTGTCTAGTCATTCCTAGAAATTTCAATCGTATTCTCGATCATAAAAGTGACCATCTTGGTGATATATTCTAGAAGACTCTTCACCAAACTGAAAATGATTCTACGATATATCTCCGACAATCTGCCTAGTCATTTCTAGAAATTTCAAGCGTATTTCTCTATCATAAAGTGACCATCCGTAAATAATCGAGAAGAAGAGAACGTGTACTCCTCTATAGTCTTCAGCTGTCCTTCCTTCCTGATCCGAGACTCTGGCTCTTCCTTGTGTATATCTATGTGTTTTACTAACTGTAAGTTACTTGCAATACAATACAATTCATATAATAATAACAAAAATAGAATGCAGACATACAAAATAAAAATACATATTCAAAATACATATTAAAAATACATGAAATACATATTTAAAATACATAGAATTCATGATTACTAAAATACATAAATTAATTAATGTGTAGAAAAATAAAATACACTAATTTAGATAAATTATAGAGATCTCACAGAGACAAAGCTATTTATGTAAGAAACGTGTAAGGAAGTATTTTTTAAACGACGGCACAGGACTTACAACCTTTATAAGCTGGCTTAAGTGATCACTCTACACAATGCAACATTTACCTATTCCATCGTAAGAACATCCAAACAGTATCAAATTTTTGTGTTTTCATAACATATCTACATATGCAAATTTTCATTAAATGCATTATTAACTATTTGAGTCCCTTCTAGAAACTAATTTTTGTTATAATTATATGCATTAAATATTTTCTAAAATTTGTATTTTAGTATAATTTATAGATACATCCCGCAAACTTATCGCATCTTTTTTGATACTGGTAATGTACGCACTACATGCAACACCATTTTCAAAACATGTATAACATTACATTACATACACATTTAAAATGTTTTTATTCCCATGTAAATCTTTATAACATTTACCTTTTATTTTATTATGTAGATTGCATTTACCCCCTTCTTTAAAGATTCATAAGATTGAATAGAATAGTCGAGTCATGAATAATTTACTTACGTACGTTTCCTCTATTTCCTACGTCTGTTTTAACCCGAGTCATTTTACAACTCAAATGAAACGATGCCTCTTGAAAGCTCCCCCAATCCGTCACATATCCCCCGATCCACGGGGAATACGTTCCTTCGACTGAATCCTCAATTAATTATTTCAGACGGTCTCAATGGAAATCGAATCCGTGAAACAATGGTAACGAGCGCTATGTCACTAAACTGTCATTTTAAACATCCACTAAGGGGTTTCAAGAATACAAGCACATACAAATACTTATATATTGATATACATTAAGTAGATATTAGGGAAAAATTTTGGAAATCAAAAAGCTCTCAATTAATTTATTTATCAATTAATTAGCCCTTTCTGCTGAACTTATATTTTTGTGTAAGATAAAATGCTTTCCCTGTTTAAAGAATATCTCTAAGTTCAGTGTGCCTTTTGGCAAAGGCCTCCTCCAACAATTTCCATTGAGTTCTATCCCTGGCGACCCTTCTCCAGAGAGGGCCTGCTGTTAATTTTAGTTCATCCTCCCATCTCTTGGGCTGTCTTCCCCTTTTCCTTTTCCCATCTCTGGGGTACCAGCATGTAACAATTTTACTCCACTTTTCCTGAGTGCTCCTTAGCATATGGCCTGTCCATCTCCATTTCAGTTGGTCTATCTTCGTTAGTACATCCATAACCTTCGTTTTGGCTCTTATAAAGGTGCTTTGTTTCTTTTCTTGCTTCTTGATACCTGTCATGCTTCTCTCCATCGCTCTTTGGCATCCTTGCAGCATGGCTCTATGATGTTTTGAGAGAGACCATGTTTCGCATGTTTCATATGTGATGCAGGGTAGAATGCAGGTATTGTAGACTCTCCGTTTTGTGCCCATACTGAGATCGGTGGCCATCATAATTTCTTTGAGTGACCAGTATTTTTTCCATCCATTTGCAATCCGTTTTTTAACTTCTTTGTCTGTTTGATCAGTGTGGGAGATGATCTGACCCAAGTATATGTACTCCTCTACATATTCAAGCGGTTGCTTATTTATTGTAATTTCTCCTTTGTCTGAGTTTGTTAATGATTTTGTTTTGTTGATATTCATGGACAGTCCAATTTTCTCGCTTTCTCTATTTAGGTCTTGGATCATTTTCTCTAGTTTTTTAGGGTTTTCTTGGAAAAGGACTATGTCATCTGCAAATCTAAGGTGGTTAAGTCTTCGTCCATCTATTTTTTTATCTATCTATCTGTTTAAACCAGCTTGATCCCATTCCATCTTGCGAAATATATTCTCTAAGGTTGCTGAAAAAAGCTTGGGGGAGAGTGGGTCTCCCTGTCTAACCCCTCTCTTAATGTTGAAGGTCTCTCCCAAACCTTCTAATTGTACTCTTGCTTTGTTGTTTGAATATATAGTTTTGATTATGTTTAAATAATGAATGGGGATTCCTTGGTTTTCTAGACTTTCCCAAAAAGCTCTATTCTGCTCTAAAAAAACTAAGTCATCCGGTCACTGCCATCATCTTAAGACGTCTTGATATACTTTGTGAGGGAAGGAGAATTGGGGAAAATGAAAGGGGTAAAATAATAATGTTGCTGCGGCAATCAATAAACCATACAAACATTAAAGTCATAAGTACGTCCGGTTACGTCAAAAGATTCATATATTTTTATTATGTTACTTTATTCAAACATAATTAATAAAACTATTAAAACGTTAATAATAAATGTCCCAGAACAGAATTCACCTAGTGGGGCGTTATAAGCTTTGTATAAAAAAGTGTACTTGAGACAGTGTAAAAATAAATTGTACGTCAAAAAAATCTTAAATATATCGAAGCTTCTAATAACTTTATATGTTCTGAAAGAACCTTTTTTATATACATCGATCATGGACAGAATTGGTGCAGTCTTTTTTAATTCCTGTAACGATGTTGAATCTTACAAATTCCAATTGGCACAATATATTTATATTTATGGATCTTATTACAAGATACGAGTAGCGAGGCTACTTCTGTTAGGCCGAATAGTAGGTCATGTTTTGGACTAGTATTTTCATATTTTTAGAGATCAGCGTCTCGTTTTGTATATTTCAAGCTTCTCTACTTTTTCTCCGTCTTCTAGGGATGCACCCACGAGTACGAAATAATGCCGAAAGCCGTTCCTTAGTACGGAGTTTCTAAATATCCTTTCGTTTAGAAATCCATTATACATGCCAGCACAACATCTTGAACGCATGCTTCTTTCTTTCCTCCTCAGGGTTCAAGTTTACTTTGTTTGAATAATTTTGACATTGCAAACGTGGTCGTACTAATTCTTTACGATATAAAATTTCCATTTCATTTTTTCCAACTAAATAAAGTCGCAATCGCTTTAAAATCAATCATTGTCAATAAACAGAACAATGGAAAATAAAAAAAAGTATTTGAGAATTCGGCACAATAAACCGGCTCTGGCATTGGCATCATCTGGTGCCCGGCTTTATGAAAGGATTACTCCCATTTCTGGTTATGTCTAGTTCTTCTGATAAATGTAAGAGTATGTTTGTGAAGGTTTGTTGTGCATGTGCGCGAGTATAATGAAATAATGTTTCACATACGACTACTTGCAATTGTACAGTGTTCGAATCGTGGATTAGCATATATTATTGGATCTGAATGAATGAACCCGAGTACGTGAATTGTTTTTTTTTTGAGGAAATAATCAAAAAACATTAAACTAATATATCTATTTACCAATATATAAATATATATTATATATATATATATATATATATATATATATATATATATTAGGTCCTTACATTGAATTGGCGTTTAGTATGAGGAACATAAAGCCGATTTTTTTTTATAATATATTTATTTAATCAAAGTATGTACCATTGCTATCTATGCACTTTTGCCATCTCATAGGTAGTTCATCGATCCCTTTACTAAAAAAAACATTCGGACAGGAATCAATAAAATCTTTGAAGGCGGTTTGGACTGCCCCATCGGAGTTGAATTTTTTCCTTTGCAAGAAGTTATCCAAATTTCGAAAAAAATAATAAAGAAAGCTGTAGTGAACGACACCAGCACTAGTCCACCAAACGCTCACAAGTAACTTTTTTGGAGTCAATTTTCACTTGAAGCATGGTTTGGCTGGTTCGGCAGGGTTCAGCCATTGCGATGAGCGCTTCCGATTATCGTACAGGATCTACTTTTCATCACAGGTAATGATTCGATTTAAAATCCCTTCATTATTGTGCCGGTTGAGTAATGCAACGTAGCAGTCAACGCGCGTTTGTTGATTTGCTTCACTCAATTCGTGAGGTACCCACCTTTTAAGCTTTTTCACCTTACCAATTTGCTTCAAGTGGATTAAAACAGTTTTATCACTAACACCGCAGCCTGCAGCTAACTCGGATGTGGTTTGCGATGGATCCTCTTCCACAATAGCCTTCAATTCTTCATTATCAACTTTGGTCTCCGGCCGTCCACGGGGCTTGTTCTGCAGGTCGAAATTTCCAGAACGAAAACGTTGGAACCAAAAACGCACTGTGTTTTCTTTTGCGGCACCGTCGCCATACACATCATTAATCCTTCGAGCCGTTTCTGCAGCACTGGTGCCACGGTGGAACTCGTACTCGTAAATAACGCGATATTCCAAGTTTTTCATTTTGTAAACTGAGTGACGCAAAGAAAAAAACAATTGAGGAAAAAACAAATGAATTATAATTTTCAAAACACAAATACATGAGTAAATAGCTGTATAAATGGATTTAGAAGTCCTAACCCAAGAGAAAACATTAGAGAATCAAATTTGCCAGTACGGCAAAACGCCAATTCAATAAGGGACCTGTAATAAATATATAGATAGATATATATATATATAGAATCTATAAGATAGAATATATAGATGATATATATATATAATATTATATATATATATATATATTTATATATTGGTAAATAGATATATTAGTTTAATGTTTTTTAATTATTTCCTCAAAAAAAATATAAGTAAATACGAACTCCCCGCGGACATTATAGAACTAATGGAACATTGCCTCAACAACATATATTTCCAATACGAAATTATAAACAATACTGAAATTAAATTTTGTACTGGAAGGACAAATGTACAAACAAATTCAAGGTGCTCCCATAGGCTCAGCTCTATCTCCTGCCATGGCAAATATCTTCATGATAGATTACGAAGAAAAAGCCTTCAAAATGGCTCAGATACGTAGATGACACATTTGTCATTTGGCCGCATGGAAAGGAAACCCTTGATCAATTCTTGAACTACTTAACGGCATCCACAAAGATATTCAATTTACAATGGAGATCTAAAATGATTCGAAGTTAGCTTTTATTGACGTACTTATTTTGAAAAAGAATGACGGTTAACTCGGACATACAGTATACAGAAAACCCACGCACACAAACAGAAACCTTATCACCACCTCAAACCACCACAACGCGCACAAAATTTCTGTAGCCAACACCTCAATCACTAGAGCGAAACGAATAGCAGACAAAGAACATCTGAAGAACGAACTTAACATACTAAAAAAACGCTTTGCTTTCAAACGGACTGACAAAACAAATATTTGACGTAAAAATGAACCGTCAGAAGCCCCTAAAGCCTCGGTACACTTACCGTGCATCAAAGAAACTACAGATAAAATTAGTAAATATTAAAAAAAAACACAACATTAGAACAACATTTAAAACGGACCATACGATTAGTTCTCTACTAAGAAATGCTAAAGATATCTTCCCTCTGGAATCCCAAGGAATATACGAAATACCATGCGGCACTTGCGATAAAATTGGATAAACCAACCGGAAGATATCCACCAGAATAGCCGAAAATGCTGTGGACGTAAAAAACAAAAAGTTCACGTCATCCCTAGCACAACATGCTATGACAGAAGGTCATAAGATCAATTTTGACGGAGCATCTACGGTTGCAAGTCTAAATAATGATACGGCAAGGATCTATAGAGAAGCAATTGAAATATACAAAAGACCCAACAATCTAAATAACAGAGACGACAGTATCAGATTACTGAACACCTGGCTCAACATATTAGAAAACACAACAACTCTCCAGAAAACACCCACCATTAATACAAATATCCAGAACATTAGCGCCAAACAAATTGTCAACTATACACACCATTAACACAAACATTAAAAACCCATTAGCGCCGAACAAATTGCCAAACCCCCCAAAATCAGATAGAATTCTAAGAAGCAATGCAAACAAAGGACTACCACATTTTTCGAATAAAATTTACTTGGCTCTGAGCTGTCGGCCTTAAACAACGTGTTTTCACGAACGTGTAAGAGCGACACTTCAGTAACAAGTCACCCCCCTTGAAGATGAACAGTGTGATCTGTTTGAAACGTCGAGAGTACAACGGTCCTTCTCAAGACCAACTGACACGGGATAACCGAGAAAATTTACTTCTTGTATATTCAACCCGTGAGAATCTAAAAGTTAACATATATATATATATGTTTAAATAGAAATTTTCGTGAATTTATGCATTATGCCCGCCACCATTACCACCACCCCTACGGCGAAGTCAGAAAAATCAAATAGTTATCTCTCAACTGTCAGAGAGACTAGCTTGAGAATGGTTATCCCAGTGTAACCGAAATATAGCACAAAAATAAAATATTTTTACAAATCCACGAAGTTCCCGAAAAATAACTAATATATATACATATATATAATACTCTTACGTGGTACAACTGTGCTTGAAATTTTGTACTGGAAGAAACAAACTTATAAGTATGGGACCTCGTAATTATCATTTGACAAAATTAATAAATGTTTGTAATATTGAATTAAATAATGGTTACAGAAAAATCCTGAAACTTTCAATAATTTTGTACGTTGTGAAGATGTCGTTTAATAATTAATTATCTGGATCCTGGAAAAAATAAATACATCTCAAACATCGTGAACACTTGAGACATAAAAAAATACCCGTCCCTTCTACAAATAGACATTGATGTTAATTTTAATTGAGACAACGACCTTAATTAATTATTCACGTAATGTTCAACTCCTTTCAAAGACTTAACCTATTGAAAATACAGACATCGCTACATTTTTTACAAATTCTTAAAATCAATTCTTGGAGTCTATTTATTTTTTGTAAACTTGCCGCACTTACGTAAATGTGATAATTCTTTTAATATTTTTCAATTTTTTTGTTTGATGATTTTTAGTTTTATATATTTTCGAAACATATTAATTGATCTATGATTAAGTCTAGAAGGTTCCGGAAAAATCCTTTCTAGAAAGTTCTGGAAGGAGAACGTTCGAGAAAATTCCCAAAAGTTCTATAAAGTTCCGATCTAAGTGGCGTAGTGTGCCGGTGAGTCAAACATGTTTCAGAATGTCCAGTAAAGCTCTAGAAAGTTCTGGAAGGGGAGAGTTCTAGAAGATTCCCGAAATTTCTATAAGGCTCCAAACTAAGAGGTGAGTCGAGGAGGTTCCAGAACGTTTGATAAAGGTCTATAAAATTCTGGTGGCGGAGTGTGTCTGTGATTCTATAAGATTCCAGACTTCCAGGTTCAAGAAGATTCCCAAAAGTTCTATAAGGTCACAAACTGAGTGACAAGGTGTGTCAGTGGATCTAGAACAGAAAGTTCATGATGTTTCTCGAATGCTTTAGAAGGTTCTGGAAAAAAACGTTTGAGAAGGTTCTATAAGGTTTCAAACTGACTGGCGAAATGTGTCGGTGAGTCTAGAAGATTTCAGAACGTTAGATAAAGCTGTAGAAAGTTCTGGAAGGAGAACATTCTAGAATATTCCCAATAAATCTATAAGGTTCTAAATTGAGTGCGGAATATGACAGCGAGACTAGAAGATTCCAGAACATTCGATAAAGCTCTAGAAAGTTCTGGAAGGATTCTAGAAGATTAACGAAAGTTCCATAAGGTTCCAAACAAAGTGACGGAGTGTATCTGTAAAGTTCTAGAATGTTCTGGAAAGAGAACGTTGTAGAAGATTCTTTATTCTTCTAAAGAATATTCTCTTACGTTCCAAACAGTATGGCGGAGAGTGGCTGTGAGTCTAGAAGGTTCCAGAACGTTCATGAAAGTTATCAAATGCTTTAGAAGATTCTAGAAAGACAAAGTTCAAGAAGGTTCTAAAACGTTCAATTAAATTCTCTAATGTTCTGGAAGGAGAACGCTGTAGAAGATTCCCGAAAGATCTCTAACGTTCCAAACAGTGTGTCGGAGTGTATCTGTGAGTCTAGAAGGTTCCAGAATGTTCGGTGAAGCTCTAAGAATTTCTGGAAAGCGAACGTTCTAGAATATTCCTAAAAGTTCTATAAGGTTCCAAACTGAGTGGCGAAGTATGTCAGTCTAGAGAGCTCCAGAACCATCATTAAGGTTCTCGAATGCTTTAGAAGGTTCTGGAGAAAGTTTAAAAAGGTTTTGTAAGGTTCCAAACTGAGTTGCAGAATGTGTCAGCGAGTTTTAAAGGTTCCGGAAAGTTCTAGAAGGTTCGAGAATGCTCTAAAAAGTTCTGGAAGGAAAAAGTTCTACAAGCTATCAGAAAGTTATTTAAGGTTTCTAACTGAGTAGGGGAGTGCGTCGGTGGGTCTAGAGGTTCCAGAAAGAATAATAATACTTTGGAAGGTTCTGGAAAGGGAGAGTTCTAGAAGATTCCAGGAAGTTTTATAAGATTTCGGAATGCTCTAGAAAGTTTTTGAAAGTTCTCTCTAGAGTTTTATAATTGTGCGCTGAAATATCTGTTGATATTTTGGCAAAGCAAAGACAGTCCAGTAATACAATCAATCACAGGTGCCGAAACCAGCAAAAAGAGACGTTAACACAATTCTATGCTTACCGAATTATGGTCCCTAGCGAAGCCGGACCAACCAGCTAGTTTACTATAATATATAATAAAATTATAAATTGTCATAATGTTATACTTTGCTAATATCTTTAATATTTAATTTTAACTGTAAAGATTATAATTGGCATACTTGATTATTTTTTATCTGTTGTTTGTCAATTTAAAATTTGCTGTTAAATTTTCCTAAAATAAATAAATCATTGCTTAGCTTGGGAAGTTTGAAAAGGCGGATTTACTCTGTGCGAGAAGATTCGTGCTTGTCTACTCACTTTCTGTTGCTATGGTGATGCCAAGATCATATTTGCGTCAAATTTTGAATCTTTACCTTATAAGATTCAATAAGTGCAAGATTAAAAACTATATGATTTGATTAATTAATAATAATAAGCAGAATTGCTGGATTCAGATTAGGGAGAACCACAAACTCAATCATCAAAGGCATTTGTTCTCCAAATGTGATGGTTTGCGAGGCTATGTCATCAAAGGTTTGACGAATGCCAGCGGCAAGATAGTGAAAATTTAAACGACATTATTTTCCAATTCTGCTCTTTCAGTGAAATAAACATTCATACGAATTTTTTACAACTTCACAAACTTTTTTATTTTTTTATGTTATTTTATTCTATTTATTTATAATTTATTTATTTACGAGAAACTGAAGTAAAAATAAAAAATAAAAATCAATTACCACATGAATATTGAATAGTAAAGAGACCAGCTTACAAGTTTTCTCGTAGGTAGGTATATAGTGTAGGGATTAGATAGCCCACCCTGAATAAAGTTTAATGTTTATTTAGTGTATATTTATATAGGTACATAGATACACCTTTATAAGGTTGAATAATGATTTTAGATTAAATCTGTAAAGCATTAAAATATTTAAATTTATGGATTTTATCCCAACCCATTTACAATGCATTTCACATTTTATTTGAGTTACTTCGTTAAAGAAATAAAAAAATAACAGAATGTTAGTAAACTTAGTAAAAACCACTACCAGATTTACGGTCTACCGGTTTCGAGACGTACCCGTCTCTTCGTCAGGACCAACACTACACTACTATATTCACAACACTGTACACCCCAACCATAGTATTGTAAAACTATCATCACTATTGATCACATGCGTGTTATTCTTGTCAGAGACAAGCATGCATTGAACAACTCAGGAATCTAACGAGAGAGAGTGAGAGGGGGCGGGGTCTAAAGTGGGTGTTACCACATCTTTTGTGAACGTTAAATTCAACAAAGGGCTATATGGAAAAATATTTTGGTTATTAAGGATAGGTACTCTATTATTCATCGCCTCCCTAATGTAAAAAAAATCTAATTTATTCAATTTTAAACCTTTATCTTTAGTATTTAATATTTTCACCCCTATTTTTGGGTCAAATTTATGATTATTTTCTATGAGGTGGTTGAAAAATTCAGAAAAATTGTTGTTATTAAGACACCCCATATGTTATTTGATTCAGAGACAGACAGAGCATGCAATGAACAATTCAGGAACCTAACGAGAGAGAGTGACAGGGGGCGGACATTATATTGGAAGGACATTTCGTAATTTTGATACTAGAATTATTTTGCACCATGAGTACTTTAGTGTATTAAGTCAAAAATTACAGTTTCAAGATATGAACGTTTAAATTAACAAATTTCGCAAGTGATGTCTCAAACGCAAAAAAATAAAATAAAAACTTATACTTGGCTTTTATGATTTTACCCTTCTTTTATTTATGTATTTATTCAATTATTGTTAGTTTTAGGTTTTCTGAACAAATAAAATAAAGGACTTAATACACTAATTTATTAACATACTAGCTGTTCGTACCCTGAGTTGCACGAGTTAAGGATGAAATTGAAAATATATTTTTTGGGAAAAACAAAGGTTCGATTTGAACGGTATAGATTTGCATCGAAAATATATCAGGGGGAGAGGAAAAGGTAAAAGGGGAGGTAGGAAATGTCATCTTTGTTACCCGCCGGGTCGTAAAGAATAATTTAGAAAATTTTGTCCGATCGGTCGAACGGTGAAGATTTGCATCGAAAACGTATCAGGGGGAGGTAAAGGGGTAAAAAAAATAGGAAGAAATGTTGCCTATGTTATCCGCCGGGTCCTAAAGCATAGGGATGCAAAATTTCAATTGAATCGGATAAACGGTGTAGATTTATATATCGAAGGTGTAAAAAATAGGGGGAACATTTCACTTATGTTACCCGTCGAGACCTAAAGTATAAGTTTCCAAATGTTGAGTCCGATCGGTCGAACGGTAAAGATTTGCATCGAAAATATATCAGGGGGAGGTGAAGGGGTAAAAAAAAATAGGAAGAAATGTTGCCTATGTTATCCGCCGGGTACTAAAGCATAGGGATGCAAAATTTCAATTGAATCGGACAAACGGTGTAGATTTGCATAGATAACAAACAGACAGACAGACATTAATCGGTATAGATTATACTAAAGTAGTCATACGATTATAGATTATTACAAAAGTTCTAAAATAATAAATTTCTTACAAAATAGTGAAGAATTGATTAAAAACAATTTTAAAATAATACCTACGAATAAAGTATGAATACACAATAAATAAAGTTATAGAAATCGTTACGTGTATTGTCGTAATTATGTAATTATTATGGATCCGATACCATTCTTCGATTAGATCTAGACCTGCGCATCAGCACAGCCTGCACTAGAGAGCTGGTGATATGCTCCAGCCCAACTTAAGACTAGCAATAACTTTCTAATTTGTGTAACGTTTTAGTGGAACTCTTTTGTATATAGCTGCAGCAAATCGGAGTATTAATAGGGTGAGGTGAAGGGTGAAATATTGTAAAACAATATTTTTGATGTTTATGGTTATAACTTTGTGGTTGGGCATAATAATTATAACTTTATATAAACCACTTAAATAATGACTACGTCTAACGGTTTCGATACCACCGTATCTTCATCAGGAGTGACATACAACTGACTATCTATTACCTATCCTTGTAAACAAATTAATTCTAAATGGGGGCGTGGCTACATATGTAGTGGGGGTAATTGAGGAGTGGACACCGAAATGTTAAATATATCTAGTAGCGAGCTACTATTGCATTCTTCAACTTTATAAAGTTTTTCACAGTAATAACAATGTATTTGTAATAAAATTTAAAATAAAATTATATGCAATAATTTAGCGACATTGATTCGCCTACCATTATCATTGAAAATGTTTAAATTTCATTGATTTTTATGTGCTCATATTAACTTTTCAAATGATTTTTATCCATAGTTTTACAATATATACCTACTCGTAGAAAATTTTATAATAAGAAAACATATTTCTTATAATTAAGAATGATTTTTTTTAATATTGGCTGACTATGTACCAAGCTTTCAACTGTGGGTTTGTGAAAACGAAACTCAGTGGAACCTTCCATAAGCGACAGTCGATAGGGAGGTAGATATTACAATCTGGAATATTATCAAAAGCTTATAGGAGTATCAAACGGTTTGATTTTGGCCTTCAGATCGAATACTGTCAGGTATTTTAATAACGCCGCATTTTTCCAGTCCCGAGCATAAAGAAATTACGAATTTGAATTTTATTAAAAAATTGATATTTTGATCGGTATTATAAAAAAATTCAATTCATCACATAATAAAGTATTTGAAATTCGGCAATGAAATTAATTAACCACCTGAAAATACTACTAAAGATATGTAGTATTAATGCTGTCTTATGGTATAAGTGAGTAACAAGGCATCGTGAAGACAATACATTTAGAGATCTATTGCTACATAAACATGCTTCTAGATTTACTGTAAATAAAGGACTATTTATACCAAAGGTAACTAATAAGTATGGTAAAATGATATTAAAATATGTTACGCCAAAAACTATTCAAAAAACTTGCTCGCAATTTTATAAAAGAAATTATTAAGAAAGTTCTCAAAAAAAAATCAAAGGAATCAATTATTACCATTAATATCTTGGTAATATTTTTGTTAATTATTTTTACCATGCAAATCAGGTTCATTTTTTTACGTGTATAAACTTATGTCAGATACTTAAAAGTAAATTTACAAATACAAAAAACTACCGACACACCAGGGTCTCATGGATTGGTGGGTTATTTTTTTTCAAATAAAATATGCTGTAAATATATTACATTAGACGTTTTTTTATCTGTCGGTGTGTTATGAGCTCATCCGGTAAGAATAGTGGTTTAATTTTAAACAGAAATGTCGCGACTACCCTAAGTTAATTAAGTTCATTCTAATCATACTTATAAGCTTTTGAGATGTTTCTGTTTCATAGCGATGATCGTTTTTTATGTGTTGTTGCGTATAATATAATTTGATAGCCTTGTCCTTGTCTTTTATTTTCATTATTTCAGCATTATCAGCAGCGTATATTGCGTATTGTTTGGTAGATTATTTAAGCTGGTATTAGGTAGCTCTAGTTGCAAATCATTTGGGTTTAAATAGATTTGCAAAATCGAGGTACATAAAAACATTTTTAAATAAAGTCTTAACTCTCTGTAACGAAACTCCCTATAGCGAAAAACTCCCTGTAACGTAAAAATGTACTAGACTTGTTTAGTTTTCCATAAAAACCCATGTATTAATTCACTCTCTTTAGTGAAATGGCTCACTCTCTAAAGCGAAAAAATCGGTACACTCCCGCCGAAAAAGGGACATCTAGAACGTCCGCTTACACACGTAATGCTTACTGGAGGCCCGTGATGTTGACATAAACTCATCAATGGCTGGCTGGAGAAGGTGTGGCTGGAGTAAACCTCGAGGTACTCTCCTAACCCTATCGTCAATGCAGATGAAATTCAACTTTTTCTAAAAAAAGGATACCAGACAGACTCTCAAATTTGAAAACGAAGAGTGTGTGATCGGCATACTCTTAAGAGCGCATAATCAGTGCTAGCGGACCTTATTAAAAACATAATGAGATCGACTCGCACGATAAAGTCTATAATAATACACTGGACACGTGGGTTCTTTTGAGCAAAGCCTTAGAATAGGTGATAGCAACAACTATCCAGTATTATTTCAGGATCTGCAGTTAAGTGAAGGGATCCAGCAGATTCATATATCAGTCTTCCGTAGCTGAAGAGCTTCGCTGCAGTGGATCTTGCCATAATAGCTGAGATGATCGATAATTGAAACTATTAAGGGAAAACAGAATCAAGAAGACGAGGAGAACAAAACAGGGGAACCCGATCCACCCAGCATCAAACAAGTTTTGAATACTGCCAAATTGATTGAAATTTTTTATTTACTCATTAATTTTATTTTATTATCAGTTATATGCATTAAATTATTCATTAAAAGCATTAAATTCACAAAAATGACCCTAGGTCTTCAAGAAGTTTCCAGATTAAAAGATTATATACACAGCATTTTTGAATAATAGAAAACTATAAAACAAGTTGACTGACTTGTTAAAATTTTAATTAATATAAGTTTAATTACTTATAACTAGTGTAATACAATGGTGTAAATAGATAAATTTATTATTATTATTGCTTTAGTTACACGGATACAAGTTAATTTTATTCCTCACTCTTTATAATGAAAACTCTCTATAACGAAATAAATTGCTCGGTCCCTTGGATTTCGTTATAGAGAGTGACGACTAATTATATTGAATTAATTGTGTTTTGAATACTGAATACAAAAATCAGCCCAGATTCACTGACGAAAATTTTTATCACAACCATGTTTTAGCGTTTTTTGCAAAGCAAGTAAAGCTTTATTGAAAATAATTAGAAAAAGTGATTAATGAAATATTTTTTATATAAATTATTATCACATTTCATCTTGGCCTTCAATAGATTTTTTTTTCATGTTAAACTGTCTTCATTTTATTCTCTTTTGTGTGAACTTTCTGGATTTTCATCCAGAATATTGACGTTACACCAACTTTGATATCTTTTTCTAGTTCCTGAATATTTTGGTGAAAATGTTTTCCTTGCTCTTCGCCAAGATTTTCAGTAGAAAGTAAAGGTGTGCATTTGAGATGGGAACTTTTATGTTCATTGGTAAATCCAAGGCTTCGAATATTTGCGATATATTTTCAATATTTGCACAGTCGGGGTATTTGTTGCTTTCTAGAAACAAAGTATTTAACTATACTTTTGACTTCAATTGTCAGACAGAGGAAATATTAAATTATTATTAGGAAGATTTAAATTATTATTAGAAACCTCAAAACTGCTTTTTTAAGATTGGCTTCCGACAGGTGAGAAAAATTCTTAAATAGGAAACTCATGCGTGTTTCCAGATTTTGATAAATTTTTAAAAATTCGCTCTATAAATTCTTGTTTTTGATGCAGAGGTGACAGAAGTATTTATTTTATTACTAGTTCTACTCGGCCACGCGTTGCTGTGGCTCAGTCTTGTTAAATGGAAAAGAAAGAAAAGAGAAAGTAAACGTTTCTAAAATATAAAAATATTCAATGGTTGTAGGTATTCAATTTTGCTACTTTTCAAAAAAAAACATCATTTTACCTGTCACAAATATGACACCTGTATAGTAAGTATATAAAAATATGCGCGTATTAGAATGCAACATTGTGTCAAAGTCAATCCGTGAAGAACTTTCTGAGTTTTAAGATTTTGAACAAACGAATATTTACATTTTTATATATTGATAGCTGTTCATACCCGGCGTTGCTCGGGTTAAGGATTTAGTTAAACATAAGTTTGCGGGGAGACATAAAGGTTTCATTGTTCCGCAATCTCTAATAAAAAAAGAATCCATTTAATCCAGGCTGGGATGGTTAGGATGTCCAGGAAGGAATTGTGACCTATGTATTCCGCCGAGACCTAAAGAATAAAAATGCAAAATCAGATCGGCAAACATTGTAGATTTGTACAAAAATATATCAGGTGTGGTGATGTGGCAAGAAGGGAAGGGGAAATGTTGTCTTTATTACGCGGCGGGTCTCGAAAAATAAGTATGCAAAATCTGGGTCAGATCGGTCATACGCCGTAGATTTTTATATTAAATATATAAAAGAGGGCGTGGGGTAAAGAGGAGGAGGAAAAGTCGCCTTCGTTACCTGCCAGATCCTAAGGAATAAGTTTGCAAATTTTGAGTCCGATCGGTCGAACGGTACAGATTTGTATTGAAAATAGATCAGGTGGAGGAAAAGGGATAAAAATTGAGAGGGGAAATGTCGCCTATGTTACCCGCTGGGTCCTAAAGCATAAGTTTGCAAATTTTGAGTCCAATCGGTCGAACGGTACAGATTTTCACTTTAAATATATAAGGGGGAGGAGAAGGGGTAAAAGTGGTGGGGGAGAAATGTCATCTATGTTATTTGCCGGGTCCTAAAGAATAAGTTTTTAAATTTCGAGTCTAATCGGTCGAATAGTACAGATTTGCATTTTAAATATATGGCAGCGATGGCTGCCCTCTTTTATCTATAGCGATTTAAAATTGGCTATGCATGATTGTCAACACCAAAATTGTGGTTGCACCCACTTGGAAAATGCAGATAGTGTTAAATACTTGGGAATCATAATAGACAGACACCTAAACTGGAAACTTCACATTGAACTATTATCGGAAAACTTCTAAAACTCATTTATCTATTTAAATCCTTACGTAATATTTTTAATAAACAGCAACTCAAAACTATCTATTATGCTCTTGCCCAGTCATTTTTGAACTATGCGATTCCAAGTTGGGAAGGTACTTACAAAACTACATTAACACCAGCTATAACGGCACAAAAAACCTTGATCCTAGTCATTAATAAGAAACCATTTATATACCAATCAGACAAACTATTCAGAGAATTTAATGTACTGGACGTTAGACAGCTGTTCGTTAAGTCTACCCTTATCTTCTACATCAAAAACACAAACCACCTAACAGCAACCAGTAACTCGCATTCACATAATACTAGACAAGCATTACGAAACCTTGACGAAATACCAAAAACTAAGACACCACATGAACAGAAAAATTACTCATACATAGGGCCTAAAATATATAACATATTTTAAACAGACTTCCCGACAATCAGAATATACTCAATTAATAAAATAAAAGCTTTAGCATGCAACTGGCTTACTTCCAAAGGTAAAACAGCAACTGAAAATTTACTTACTGTAATTGCCTAATAATGTCTATAAATAAAAATATATACCTATATAAATAAATTAATTAATTAAGGAAAATAAAAAATAATCATAAACAAGACTTTAACCCTTTTTACATTAAACAATATTCTACACATATTTACACTTGAAATTATGACTAACTCAACTTACCACTAACATTGCACTTCATACTTTGTAGATACATAATTATTACCTTATGAAAACAAATATTTTTGACGAGTTCAAAAAAATATTATAATTGTGTTCTATAACGCCACTCTGTGACAGGCGTAGCCTAGTAGAGTGGCATCATCCACAAATCTAACAAAAAAAATGGTGTAATCTTATCTTATATTTTTATTGTTAAATTATTATTAAGTACCTATAGATTGTAAAGAAGGATTTTTTGAAATAAATAAATAAGTATAGCAGACGTGCCTTGGATTGTCTAGATCGAAGGATTGCAACTATAAATTCGCAATATTCTAGATCGAAATTCTTAGAGATAGCTTTGTAGAGACAACTTTTTGTATTAAAAATATACAGAAGTAGGCTGAAAAAAGCGATACGCGGTACAATATATATATTTTTTTTAAATAGAGATGTGAACACGGAATACGTGTCACATCGATATTCTTACTATTTTCAAACTAAGCTAAACGCTTGTGCAATGAAAATAGGACTAACTTGCTGGTCTGGAGTGAGGTTCGAACCCGCGACCTTTGGATCACGAGGCGAGAGACCTAACCACAAGACCAACATGCTGATTTTAATTTTATCTCACTGAAATAAATTAACGAGTCATAAAATTATTTTGTTAAACCCGCACGTTTGTTACTGAGAAATGCGCAACAAAATCTCAGAATTAAATTATAATACATACCTATCCTAATCTGTACGATATATTAAATCGTTTTCTTTTATACACAAACCCCTAGCTTACAAATTTACACCTTGTTACGGTCCGTATGACCGGGACAGGGTGTTAGGGGGAGTTAGGGTAATTTAGAGCGGAAAATACATTTCCATTCGTATAACATCACAGCAAGCTTGTAAACTATTCATCTTATTTATGTATGTATTTAGGTATGTATTTATGTATGTAATTAATTACATGTTTAAAGGCTCATTATAAAGATGAGATTATTCAGGATTGTGCGGAGTTTGTATCTGCCAATGATTACTGTACATCAAATGCCTCGTAAAAAACTGTCATATACAATAAAAAACCTTATTTAATACAAGATTTTTAAAATATCTAATACTTTAAAAAAATGAGATAAATCAATGAAAATTTTTATGTAGTTACAAAAACATATTTGTCTTTTGATTTATTTGATCATTAACGGGATACGGACTCGGAAATTTTCCTTATAAAAAACTGCGATATCGATTTCGCCAAAGTTAGGGTAAGGTGCCCCAAAAGCGCGTGGTTCCTAAGAGTACGCAGTATTCAAATTTTCCACAATTTTGGTCGATTGGCAATTATTTCCGTCGTGTTTCAAACGCACGACGCCGAAATGTGTGTTGACGAAATTTGAAGCAAAAACAAATGTGTTTTGATGAAAAAATGTAAGCTTTTTTGAAATCTAACACTTTTGATCAAATGTTTTTGTGTTTTGCAACATGTGTGACGTATTGGTTTTAAAAAGGAACTAGAATGTAGTGTGGAATTCGGTGAAAATACTTTGTTGACAAACAACTAACAGAATTCATTCATGCCGGTGTCGACTAGATGGCGTTACCAGTGCGGCTATTTGAAATCATGGTGTCGGTAACAAGAGTGCGCACAGCAAGAGTGCGCATGCGTACTTTTGCGGAACTTTAAAATAACTAATGTTTTTTTTGTTGCAAATGGAATCGAAACCACGAGAAACAATCAGACAAAATACGCGCATTCTACTTCACTTTTATTTATGGTTATAAATCCTAAATGTTACTGTTTTTGTTGCATTTTTTAAGTTTAGTAAGAAGACTAAGAATACAAATAAGTATTAAAAGTTTTTGATTAGAATATCGAATTTTTTTTCGCACTATGCAATCTCTTAAAACCGCGCACTCTTAGGGCACAATTACCCTACCAATTAATTTTACGAAAGTTTTGCAGCTAACATAATATATTTCTAGTTCTTTATATATTGCAGTCTTGTGTAAGTGATAAATTCCACAAAAAAATATCAACATCAAAAAACTGACTTTATCGATAGTTAAAATTGACAAATTTTTAATTTAATTCAATCTTCAAAAATAATTAAACATTAAAAATTATTTATGAGTACAAAAGTTTTTAACTTGAAAATTATTTAAATTAAGAAATTTCGCACTGTTCTTAACAGAGTATTAAACAGATAAATCAATTGAAGACCCTACTCAAGAATTTCCTTAAGACTGCGCCGAGCAAAATAAGCCAAGACGGTAGTCATGGTTTAGTTGTTATAATGGAGAATACTTATATAATAAGCATACAAAATATACATTGAATATCACAGAAATCGTGTTTATAAGTCCATGGCAAAAATAAAAAATTATTAGATTATTTAATAACACTGTAAAAATGGGTAAAAACCTAAGAAAGACGTGCCGGCGTTCACTTCATTTTTGATAATTAATTGTAATTTTTTTTCCAAATATCATTTCATAAAAATCCCACTTGTATATTACAATTCGTTCAGCTTACATTTTTGAAATATTGCGTGGCAATTCAAATATACATTTTTTTAAAGCAACTAAAATCGTCCATATATTTTTACTATGGAATAGATTACAAATATAAATGCTCACGATTTAAATAATTTCAGTCGGCTCAAAGCCGTCAGCGAGCGAGGTCACGCCCATTTTTTCCAACGATGCGTACCACGTTTGCATGTAATAATAATTGCAATAACAAAGTCAGTGTATTTTTTTGTAGACAACTGAATTTTACATATTATGGCTAACTTTTGCTTGTTTATCTTTTTAATGCTCAATACAAATTAAATTTATACAATAATTTTTGTTTTAGTGAAAATGGAAAGGCAAAAGAATTAATATTTTGAATCGCGAATCGTGAGCACAGATACACCGTATTTTGAACATTTTTGGAATAACCATTCACTTTCACAATTATTTTAGTATTTTAGCACAGTATTTTACACAAATATTTTAGCACAGATACACCGTATTTTGAACATTTTTGGAATAACCATTCACTTTCACAATTATTTTAGTATTTTAGCACAGTATTTTACACACAAATATTTTAGCACAGATACACCGTATTTTGAACATTTTTGGAATAACCATTCACTTTCACAATTATTTTAGTATTTTAGCACAGTATTTTACACACAAATATTTTAGCACAGATACACCGTATTTTGAACAATTTTGGAATAACCATTCACTTTCACAATTATTTTAGTATTTTAGCACAGTATTTTACACACAAATATTTTAGCACAGATACACCGTATTTTGAACATTTTTGGAATAACCATTCACTTTCACAATTATTTTAGTATTTTAGCACAGTACTTTACACACAAATATTTTAGCACAGATACACCGTATTTTGAACATTTTTGGAATAACCATTCACTTTCACAATTATTTTAGTATTTTAGCACAGTATTTTACACACAAATATTTTAGCACAGATACACCGTATTTTGAACATTTTTGGAATAACCATTCACTTTCACAATTATTTTAGTATTTTAGCACAGTATTTTACACACAAATATTTTAGCACAGATACACCGTATTTTGAGCATTTTTGGAATAACTACTCACTTTCACAATTATTTTAGTTCAGGAATCGTTGAAAACTAGGGATTATGTTTCTGAATTAATAATAGACGACAAGAATGAAGATGAAGAGGAAATCATAATCACTACTGAAAAAATAGAATTGTGGATTTTTCTCAAGCTAACAAAACTTTTGAGCAAAGTTCTAGAACTGAAGCAGGGTTTGTTAAATGCTCAACACCACTTTTGGTAATGATAACTCATTCAAACCCTACTTTTGCAAAAAAACTAATTAAAAATGAAGAATCAACAGAGAAAATCCTAGTTATAATAATTAAAAGTTCAGAGGTTGAATATTTTCAGTCGTATTGAAATTTATTTCCAGATTGGTGAATATTCCAACAAGCCCGATGCATAATGTGGACAGCAATATAGCTGATATTTTCAAAAGTATGATAGCGAAGTTTATTCGTGGAAAACGAATAAATTACCCTGGCAGACAATCTAATGCAAGTCGATGCACATCTTCAGTAATCTCCTTCAATTCAAGATAACCACAGACTTATCGAAGCAAAAAAAAAATCCTGCGAAGTCCAAACAAATTAATCAAACGACTCGAAATTAAAAGAAATATCAAAAGATTGGCATATGACTATTATTAAAATATTACTTTGACTGACGTAGATCGCCATACACCGAAAAAAATAACTATTCTGAATCAATCCAATGGCGCCAGGAGTGGAAACTACGGCTAACATCATGTTTTTGGAAAAGTGTGTAGACGAGGGCTTATTAAATGCGGACTTTTGGTGAAAAATATAGTGACCGAAAAAAAATTGATCATGTTAATTCCATTCAACATGGCCAAAGTCATGAACAAACATGAACAAAGTCTTGCGCGTGATCAATTAGAAACATGTTTGAAGATTTCCATGAAGACATGTAGATTCAATGTATATTATAGATGTTTCACAGAGACGAATCTGTATTTTTAAGGGAGAGTAGGTATAGAAGTCTTGAAGAAGGGTGTACATAGGACTTACGACCTATCGTACGGTTGGCTTAAGTGATCACTTTACACATATGCAACGTTCGCCATTTCCACCCTTGATAGAATACCATGTCTACTAATCTTTGGAAGTTGTATGTATTTAAAATATAAGCCACGTTTCACATGTGAGTTGGTCTCACACAGTTTCAAGTATCTAAAGACCCACCGTTTCAAACGCCCGACGCCCTCTTGAGAAACGAACCCAAATCTAATCCAAAATACCTTTACATCAAGTTATTTGGTTCTAGGGAAGACTATTCCATCACTCTACATAGTCCATCCGAATACAAATGAAAAAGAACGGACTACGCCCTCGCATGCAGGAGATTATAAAACACTTATAGTTAAAATAAATAAAAACAATTTTATTTGTATTAAACCACGATTTGTTATTGTGCCAACCGGTTTCGCTTTAACTTAAGCTTCATCAGGGCAACTTAAAAACTAAACAATAAAAACAAAGCAGTGCACTTATATATACTTAATGAACGAGACAAAATATAAAATTACATACAGAAAAAAAATACAATCTCTCACAAGCACTCAGCATTTCTCGCAACTTGTTATTGTGCCAACAGGTTTCGCTTAAACTTAAGCTTCATCAGGGCAACTTAATAACTAAACAATAAATACAAATCAGTGCACTTATATATACTTAATGAGGGAGACAAAATATAAAATTACATAGAGAAAAAAAAATACAATCTCTCACAAGCACTCAGCATTTCTCGGAATGGTACATCGGCTAGTCACAATACCTTTATCTACCTTCAATTTCACAAAAGAATTACACACAATTAAGCAAATAGCGTCTAACAATGGATATGATCCACACCTAATTAATATAATTCTAAATAAAAAACTCAAATATATAGCAATTCATAATTTTTTGTTTTCTACCCCTACATCAAATATGGATATAAGTTACCAATGGCGTAGAATATTATATGTCAATAATTTTTCTTCCCTCTGTGTAAATAGCCTTCCTTCGGAAGTCAATACTAATTTTTTTTTAAAAAAATTTTACGACTCGGTGGTTTTTCTCGGTTAGTCGGCTTGTTAGTTAGTGAATAATGTAACATCCCATAACACCACGCTGGGCCACCTATTTGTCTTTCTGTTAGAAGATATGAAGGAGCACTTTTGATCTAAAGTATCAACAATGCCTTTTTAAGAATCTCTTTCACAAGAATTTCCTGGTTAGCTGACTGTTTCACAAATTCTAGTCCACCATTTCGTCTTCGACATCACTTCTGACTTTGTCTTGAGTCACGCAATGTTCCTCTTGTGAGTTGTATCCTCGGGAGAAAAATTATCAATAGTGAAGAAATCAAAAGTTAAATTGACAAAGTTCAAATCATGTTTGAATAATAAAAAAAATAATAATTGATCGATTCGAATATTACTATTTTAAGGAATACTACAACACGTATGTACAAATAAAAATAATTTGACTTGTTTTTGTTTTGAACTGAAAAAATAAGTTGAAAATAAAATGAATAGAATCTATCGATATCAAATAAGGACCCAAAACTTGACCAGAAAATTACCATCACCGATATCTTGTTGAACATTAAAATAACGAAAAATTTGATGCCGCACATTTGTGATTCCATTTTTGATATTGTAGAATTATTTTAAGATAGCATCTTCACTATGAAATATTTCATTGAAGTATAAATAAAAAACTCTAAATAGATTGAATATATTGTAGATTAATGTAACACAATTCGTTAATTTTACAGTTTAGGATCCAGAGTCCTGAAATATATCGACCGTAACATCTCCATCAGCAACGGCATAATTTGTACCAAGAGTACATCAAATTTCTACAGTAAGTTAGTCTTAAATATTTAAGCAGTTGTGTAATTCATGCAGCTTGAAACGTCACTAACCCTCCATGCTACAATTCAATTTTCAGCAGGAACTGAGAACAGTCTCCTTGAAAGGGTTAAGGTTAGCGGTATTAGCACGGGATGTAAAGTAGCTGGTGAAATGGGAAACCGAATATTTGTTCCTTGTTTAACCGCTCGATCACGGCCGGCACATACGTTAACGCGCAACACGTACATGGGGAATTTATAATAGGATTTTTTGTACCACCCTTCTAGCAGGGAAAGTTATTTGCCTGTTCCTCTGATTTATTTAAATTTGATTTTTTTTTAATGTATGAGATGGGAATGAATCTTCATTTTAGAAGTAAAACTCACCAAGTGACATTGGAATAAGTTGAGATAATGAGGTTTAAAATGATTGGAAATATTCCAATTATGAGTTAAATAATCATAAATATACACAAAATATTCACCTGATGATTTTTGCCTGGAATAGAGACGGAACAAATATAAATGATTGTATTCCCAACTCATTTTGGCCAATATTGCGTTTTATTAGTTTTATCTCGTAAGAGGGCGCGACCATTTGAATGGCCGGTTCTTTAGGTCAAGGTTCGTTTCTTGTATGTATGTGTCGTCGCACACACAAGTTAGTCAGTTATCCCGGTCGCATGTTTGCGAAAAGTGTCCAAGTATTTGAAAAATGTGAATTTTGTATTGAGTACAGTAATAATTTGTGTGAAAAATATTTTTTTTATTATCCCGTTAGTTTTAGACATTTAAGTGATTAAGTTAAACTATCAAACTTTAGATATAAGACCAGCATTAAAATCTAGAAAAGTATAAAAGATTTCCTATACGAAGTCAATAAGCTGATAGGTGCAATTAGTAAAGAGGACTTTTTGGCAAATTACCAAATAAATTGAATATAAAAGTTGTTAAATTAGATAGTGTAAACCACCCGACAGTGTCCAGGACTTAGGTAAGACCTACTTTATTGAGTAAAAACCTGTAAATAATAAAAATAGTTTGGAGCAACATGGGATAAATAAAACATTTTTATTGCAATTTTGAGGCCGCTTATTGATTGAGATAAGATGGCTTTTTGCGTTTCGCATTTGTTATACTCTTATCTTCATCAATCTTTCGCTTAGTAATTTTTTCAATCTCCTTTTTTAATCGCTTCGCGAATGTAATCAGGTTCCTTAATTTGCATTTGCCTATCTAATCTGGAATTAATTATTTCTGGCAGTAAACAATCAAAGTTAAACATTTTTAATTTTTGTTCCATGTCCCTCCAAAACTCTTTATCTTCCTCTATCAGTTCTATTTTCATGTCCACGTTCATCCAAACTGCAAGTATGTATGTTTTTTTTGTGTGACATGTAATTGTCCTTGTATCTCGAAATACCAATTATATTTTTTATTTAAATTGACATTGTCATCCTTGTCTAATTTCCAGAATAAAAAATGTTGTTCTCTCTGATGGCATTGTCAACAGTCATTCTTGTAGCTGATTATGGACATTTTATTTCGACAATTTTATCCTCTTCCACAAGTCCATCTGGACTGGCTCCTAAAAATGATAAATCTACGTCAATAAATAATAATCCACGTGTTCTTATGGGAATCTTCAGATAAATTTCTAGTTAATCAGGTGCGAGGTGTTCATGACTTTAGCTATGTTGAATGAACTTGACATGATATTATTTTTTCGGCCACTATATTTTCCATCAAAGGTCCGCATTTAATTAGCCCTTGTTTGCACACTTTCCCAAAAACAGATGACATAAGCCGTAGTTTTCGCTCCTGACGCCACTTTATTGATTCAGCTTTCAAAATAGTTTTTCTCTCCAATGAGTGGCGATCTACGTTAGTCAAAGTAATATTGTTCATATGTTCTGTTAGTTTGAGCAAAATCCCCAATTTTGTTTCTCAGTTCAGTTCAGTTCATCTTCATTTTTGTCTTCTTTTGTCAATTCAGAAACAGAATCCGTAGTGTTCAACGATTCCTGAACTAAAATAAATGTGAAAGTAAGTAGTTATTCCAAAAATGCTTAAATTACGGTGTATCATTGCTCATGATTCGTTATTCAAAATATTAATTATTTTGCCTTCCCATTTTCACTAAAACAAAAATCTATAGGTACCTTTATAACTCAATGTCTGTCTGTCTGTTCTCTATACAAATTCAAACCGTTAATCCCATTCGATTCAAATGCTTTAGAACCCGGCGGGTAACATAGGCAAAATTTCCCCTCTATTTTTTTACTCCTTCCTCTCCCCTGACATATTTTCGATGCAAATCTTTACCGTTTGACCGTAATACTCAAAATTTGGAAACTAATTTTTTAGGACCCGGCCAGTAACAAAGTCGACATTTACTCCCTATTCTTATATCCATTCACTTCCCCCTCACATATTATTTTCGATGCAAATCTGTACCGTTCGACCGATCGGACTCAAAATTTGGAAACTTATTCTTTAGAACTCGGCGGGTAACATAGGTAATATTTCCTCCCTATTATTTTCCCTCCCCCAGATATATTTTCGATGCAAATCTGTACCGTTCGACAGATCGGACTCAAAATTGGAAACTTATTCTTTAGGACTCGGCGGGTAATATAGGTGAAATTTCCTCCCTCCCCTTTTACCTTCCCCCCCTGATATATTTTCGATGCAAATCTGTACCATTCACCGTAACATATTAATTCGAACGTAGAACGCATCATTGGAAAACGGGCGTGGTCTCGCTCGCTGACGGCTCTCAGCCGAATGAAATTCTATTTCAATCGTAAGCGTTTATACTTGTAATTTTTTCCATAATAAAAATGTATGGATGATTTAAGTTGCTTTTTAAAAAAGATATATTTAAATTACCAGGCAATATTTCAAAAATGTAAGCCGGTCGAATTGTAAGTTATACAAGTGTGATTTTTAGGAAATGATATTTGAGAAAAATTACAGTTAATCATAAAAAATCTATTGAACGCCGGCACATCTTTTTTAGGTTTTCACTAATCTTTTTACAGTGTTATCAAATAAACTATCAATAAGTTTTAATTTTGGCCACACACTAAGTATAAATATTTTCTCTGTGATAAAAAATGTATATTTTGTATGCTTATTTTATAAATATTCTCCATTAAATCAACTTAACCTTGACTGCTGTTTTGGCTTATTTTGCTCGGCGCCGGACGGCGGACGAAATGATATAATTTATACTAAAAAATAAATAAAAACAGGCCTTAAACAATAACTTGATGCATTTCAACCTAGAATACAATTTCAAATCTATAGAGTGTCTCCAAAATACCCCTCGAATTATCAAACTTTCAGATTTTTACATTTTATTTTATTTGCTTTATTCGTGAACATTAAAATACGGAAATTAAGAGCGCTTCGCAATCTATTTAGGAACGCAAACATCCAGAAAAAATAGAATCTGCTTATGTAAATTTACCTCTGCACTTTAATTATCATAAATTATTATTATTTTATGATAATTAAAGTAAAATTTCAGTTTTCCGAATAATTATGCCGTTTTTAATTTATGCCTACCATAAAAGCTATTTCATTTTTGAACCGCTTTTTGAATTTTGATTTACTCGGCGTTTGCATAAATAAGCCGATAGTTTAAATAAAGTTCACGCCCTTGCCGTTTGAGTGAATATAAAGATAAACGATAAGCACAGCCTTTGTGAAGTTTGTTAAGGGATGATAAAAATAAGGAAATATTTTTTACGCATCGAAGTAAAGTTCTTCAATGTTATTTTTCACTAAAGGTAAAAAATTACAATACTCAAATTATGGTGTACTAGCTGTACCCGGCCACGCGTTGCTGTGGCTCAGTTTTGTTAAATGCAAAATAAAGAAAAGAGAAAGCACACGTTTATATTATGTTTAATTTTACGATCCTTAATCAATTTTGCTGCTTTTCAACATGTTTTTATCTATTACAGATGTGTTATCTGTATTATAGGAGGTATATAAAGACGTAATAGTTATATAAAAACGCGCGCGTATTCGAATGCAGCATTGTATTAAAATCAATGCGTGAAGAACTTTTGGAGATTTAAGATTTTGAACTAACAAATATTTACGTTTTTATATATTGATAGCTCTTCGTACCCGACGTTGCTTGGGTTAAGGATATAGTTAAAAATAAGTTGAGGGTTGAAGTTGTGAAGGGACACAAATGTTTCATTGTTTCGCAAAATCTCTAATAAAAAAAAGGATCCATTAAATCTAGGCTGGGATGTATGGGATGTCCAGAAAGGAGTTGTGACCTATGTATTCCGCCGTGACCTATAGAATAAGAATGCAAAACTTGGATCTGATCAGCAAACGTTGTAGATTTGTACAAAAAATATATTAGGTATGTGGGTGTGGAAAAAATGGAGGGGGAAAATTTGTCTTTATTACCCACTAGGTCTTGAATAATAAGTATGCAAAATCTGCATCAGATTGGTCATACGGTGTAGATTTGTACAGAAAATATAACTGTGATGGGGGTGGGGTGAAGAGGAGGGGGAAAATTCGCCTTCGTTACCTGCCGGATCCTTAGGAATAAGTTTTCAAATTTTGAGTCCGATTGGTTGAATGGTACAGATTTGCACTGGAAATATATCAAGAGAGGCTAAGGGGTAAAGGGGAGGAAGGAAATGTTGCCTGTGATACCCACCAGGTCCTAAAGAATAAGTTTCCAAATTTTGAGTCCGATCGGACGAACGGTACAGATTTGTACTTTAAATTTATCAGGGGAAGGGGTATGAGAAAAGGGAGGAAATGTTGCCTTTGTTACCCGCCGAGTTCTAAAGAATAAGTTTCTTAATTTTGAATCCGATCGATTGAATGGTTCAGGTTTTCACTGTAAATATATCAGGGGGGAAGGGGTAAAAGTGGTGGGGGGAAATGTCCTAAAGCATAATTATGCAAAATTTGAGTCTAATCGGACAAACGGTGTAGATTTGTATAGAGAACAGATAGACAGAAGACAGACATACAGACAGACATTGAATTTTATACCTATGGATATCGCGATACGATTGGCTGCACTTTCTCATCGGTTTAAACATTTTATATAAGCAAAGACAACCGAATGATATCAAAAAATTTGAATTTGAAAAATCCGTATTGAAAAATGAATACATTTTTATTTATATAAATAAATAATAGGGGATTTTTAAAAATATTATTTTATCTACGAATATTTTTGTACCTTTCTACCTAGAATGGATACTTGGCAACCAAGGCTAGAGCAAGAAAGTACGCAATGGAGTTCTGGTACCTACAATGATGTATTTTGGTCTCAATAATTGACAAGCATACAAGGTGTGGATCAGACTGGGAGAGAGTTGTATGCTAGAACTGAAGAGTGTGCCCCCCATGCTCTCTGTCATACCCGCGGGAAAATGACAAAATTTACCATATTTTGATTATTTTTATATTGACTACTATATTTTTCAATATTTTTTAAATGAAGACACGTGTAAAGTTTCTCAAAAACGGTTAATAAAACAGCCAATAGAATCCAGCATTGTTTAAAAATACATAAACGAGATTAAATAAATAAATTTATTTTTCTTTTTTGAGACGTGTATTTAATTCTTAGGAAATCGCTTCAGATGTTGTTGTTTAATCAATATTTTTACAAAATTCTTCATATTTATTATCATTTGAAAAACTAAATATACTAAGCATGGATTATACTCGTAAATTAATTCGAAAAATATGTATAAATTCACAAAATATTCATTATTTTCTTTGCCTGGAGCCCCGGAATTTTTTATCATTCAGTCGAGGGGAAAATCTTATCGTTTTACTAATAGAAACAAGGATCACTAGAAAACATAACAACTGTTTCCAAATTATGACTATTGCTGTACTCGTATATATGGTACTATATTCACAAGTATAGAAAAAGCCTATCAAAAGTGGCAGGTAAAATTCATATCTTCACATATACACAAGATGATCGGTAGATTACCTTCCTTCTGGTATCAAATTAAATAATTATCGAATATTGAAATAAGAAATCAAACTACCTTAACCCACCTACCTGTGTATGTGGTATGCATAGAATCATCTCAGGTGATAATCACAGGTTCTCATGAAAATATTGTATTCACGTAACAAAGCCTAGAAACTTCACCGATGTCTTCTATTCTAAATACTATTAGGTATATTTCGTTATTCTAAATAATTATTTGAATTGATCTTCCGAAATTAATAAATTTAAATTAGGTATTATTATGTATAGTAGGTATAATAGTTAGATCAATGATTATTTCTGTATTTTTTTATTTTGTGTGCATTTTTCATCCACAATATTACTAAATACAAATCTACATTCCCCAATATTTCAACAACAAAAAAAAACGTGCGTATACTCATGTTAGCGCGATAGAAGTTAAAGTATTGTGTTGTGAAAATCTACACAGATTATTTTATAGAGTTTCATATTAAGAATTAAAACTCATACTTACCGAAATGTAACCTCGAATTTTTAAAATAATTGGGTCTAACAAAACCATAAATTAATGTTTCGCGTCTTAGATATGCCATATTCTTAATGTGGTATATATATTTTTGATAGGCCAGGGAGAATCGGTTGTAGCTATGTCATGTCACCTCTGTCACCAACGACGCGTCCGAGGTTCGAATATTTCTCCAGCAATGTAATGTATGAATTCGAACGGCTTTATTATTTTGGATACCACTGAAACACTAATTTCATGTGCTTTTCGTGGTCTAGCATTTTCGCTACATATTCCGCTACGTCTTTTTTGCATTCCGCTACAACAAGCATTCTGCGCGTGCGCATCTTAAGGAGATAACTTCAAAAATATTGACAAAGTTTTAAATTTAACGAAATGCGAATATTTTTTCTATTTTGTCATCACAAGAGAATCAGACTCAAATATGATAAAATAGAACGTAGCGAAAATTTTTAATATCCAGACAAGTATCAAATCAAATTAAAGATTCGATTTTATTTGAAACTAGCTGTTAATACCCGGCGTTGCACGGGTTAAGGATTAAGATTAAAATAAAATTTGTGAGGGTAAACAAAGATTCAATTCGAACGGTATAGATTTGCATCGAAAAAAATATCAGGGGAAGAAGAAAGGGTAAAAGAATAGGGAGGAAATGTCACCAATGTTACCCACCGGATCCTAAAGAATAAGTTTCCAAAATTTGAGTCTTATTGGTCGAACGTACAGATTTGCATTTAAATGTATCTGGAGGAGGGTAAAAGGTAAAAGGGGAGAGAGGAAATGTCACTTTTGTTACCCGCCGAGTCCTTAAAGATGAGTTTCCAAATTTTGAGTCCGATCGGTCAAACGGTACAGATTTGCATCGAAAATATATGAGCGGAGGCGAAGGGTTGAAAGAATAGGGGGGAAATGTCGCACATTTTACTCGCCGAGTCTTATAGAATAATTTTACAAATTTTGAGTCCGATTGGTAAAACGGCACAGATTTGCATCGAAAATATGCCAGGGGGAGGGGAAAGGGTAAGAGAGTAGGGAGGAAATTTTGTTTATGTTACCCACCGAGTCCTAAAGAATTAGTTCCCAAATTTTGAGTCTGATCGGTAAAACGGTACATATTTGCATCGAAAATATATCAAGGGAAGGGGAAAGGGTGAGAGAATAGGATGGAAATGTTGCCTGTGTTATTATAATTTTACAAATTTTGAGTCCGGTCAGTAAAACGGTACAGATTTGCATCGAAAATATATCAAGAGGAGGGGAAGGGATGAGAGAATAGGGGGGAAATGTTGCCTATGTTAGCCGCCGAGTCTTAAAGAATAATTTTACAAATTTTGATTCCGATCGGTAAAACGGTACAGATTTGCATCGAAAATAATATATGTCAGTGGGAGTGGAAGGGGTAAAAGAATATAGGGAAAATGTTACCTATGTTACCCGCTGGGTCCTAAAGCAGAAATATGTAAAATTTGAATCGAATTGGACAAAAGGTGTGGATTTGTATAGAGAACAGACAGACAGACAGACAGACAGACATTGAGTTTTATAGGTGTAGATATTTGTGCACATTGCTCCCACTTTCAGGCAACATTCATCAACATGAGAAAAGCAGACTGAAATATGATAAAATATAACGTATATAAAATAAAGCGAAAATTTGTAATATCCAGACAAGTATCAAATCAAATTAAAGATTCGATTTTATTTGAAATATTTGTGCACATTGCTCCCACTTTCAAGTAACATTCGTCAAAACGAGAAAATTAGACTCAAATGTATAAAATAGAACATAGTGAAAATTTGTAATATCCAAACAAGTATCAAATCAAATTAAAAATTAGATGATGCCTATTTTATTTAAATATTTGTGCACATTGCTCCCACTTTCAGGCACATTTCAAAATTGTAACACACCCGTACATAAAATGCAAACGATAAATATTGCGTACATGGAAATTGTGCAGATTTAAAACTTAGCTAATGTAGATATTTTATTATGACTTCCTATAGGAGTATTCTTGTCTTGAAATTTAAAAAATAATTTCAATTTTTTTTCCAAAATTTAGACATTTAAAAATAATATATGTCTTCAATTTTCAAATTCAATATTCCAATTATTCACCGAGTTACAGCGATTTTGGTGCTGCGGAATGAATATAGTATTGAAGTTTTTTATAATCAGTCTAATGTTGGAACATTAATTTATTTGAAAATAAAATCTGTAAATTTTCAATATTACTTTGAAATTGAACAAAATTGAGGGATAGCTGGACCTCATCATCCCAGGAGGCTTAGTTTTCTGTAGCACACATCAACAGATCTACTTTAATAAAAAGAAGAAGAAGAAATTCAACAAATCAAGTAATTGCAAAGGTATCTTCATTGATTCGAAGAAAGTACTCGATAGTATCTCCCACGAACAACTCGTACCAGAACCAAAAGAAGACAGGATTGACCACATAGGCCCAAACGGGTAAAAAGCCACTCAACGAACAGACTTCAAATAGTCAAATCAAAAGAATCTCTAAGCAATCCACCAATAGGTGAATTCGGATTCCCCCAAAGTACGGTCCCCAGACCTCTACTATTTCTTATTCACGTAAACGACATTTTTCAACAAAATATCAACGGTGAAGTAGCATCCCACGCAGACGACACCGTACTGTTAACAAATTATCCTTCATGGGCAAAAAAAAACTTCACGAAATAGCAAACGATAATATCAATACAATAAAATCGTGGTATGACAACAATCTTCTGACATTCAACGTAAAAAAACACATAGGTATATTTAGTTTTCTCTAAAAAAAATCCTAAAATGACCATAAAACTTTAATGCACGATCCAATATGTAACATTAACTGTATAGCCCAACAATAATTGTACTTTTCATTGATTCTTCATCTGAACTAAAACATCAAGGTGTTTGTGTAGTTACCTTATAGAAGATGAAAATTAAAGGTAGGTATATAAGTAACATAACATAACATTACATTTAATTACATTACAGATATAATTATACAATAATAATTTATCATACAATCATATTATAAAATATGTAACTACCCAACTAGGCTGGCCTGTTTTAGGGCAAGTTATATATTTTATTTTAAAACACAATATTCGACTATAGGTACTCATTGGTACATATAATTAATTGATAATTTAGAGTTCAAGTAAATTTGTACATTATAAAAATTTATATAATAAAATATGTAACTACCCAACTTGGCTGGCCTGTTTTAGGGCAAGTTATATATTTTATTTTAAAACACAATATTCGACTATAGGTACTCATTGGTACATATAATTAATTGATAATTTAGAGTTCAAGTAAATTTGTACATTATAAAAATTTATATAATAAAATATGTAACTACCCAACTTGGCTGGCCTGTTTTAGGGCAAGTTATATATTTCCTTTTAAAACACAATATTCGACTATAGGTACTCATTGGTATATATAATTAATTGATAATTTAGATTTCAAGTAAATTAGTATATTTTAAAAGTTTTAATAAGATTAATACAATACAAATATTTTAATTAAATTAAGACAATAAACAGTTAAATTAGATAAATACATTATATAAATTAATACATTAGTCTAACAGTAGTTTTCCAAATAAGATAAAAAATTTATAAATATCTTAAACGAAGAAGAAGAAAAATATATATAATGATAATACTCATTTTACTAAAGAGTTTTATTTTATAATTTCCATTAATTTATTTTCAGTGTTTTCTTTACCCATATTGAAAAGAATATTAAATAGGTTTACTCAGAATTTTTTTGTATTACTGCTGGTTTGAATATTTTTACTAATTAGGTTATATATTCTAGGAGCTTGGAAACTGAATAGTCTTTGGCCAAAAGTTGTTTTCATTTTAGGGACCGTTTTATTATATTTTTTAGTTAGATGCGGTCTTTCAGGCATAATTTGCAGATAGTTTATATTTTTATGGAATGTTAGAATTTTCTGTATGAATAATTGTCTAACATCCAGAACCTTAAATTGTCTAAATAGATGTTCAGAAGGATACATAAGTCACGATGGTGAATTACTCTAAGTCTGGCCTTCTGAGCTATATTTACCTGATGCAAGTGTATAATCGATGCACTCCCCCAACTTTCATTACCATAACTTAAGATGGATTGACACAAGGCATAGTAAACAGATTTCAGCTTTTCTATATTTTAAATATTTCTAAGTACTTTAAAGATATAGATCTGCTTTCTTAGTTTTTTTGCCAATCCATCTATGTGTTTCTCCCATCTCATAGTCTGTCAATAATTATTCCTAAATACTTGATGGACTTACAATTTCCTATACTAGGACAATTACAACCAACATTATTTTCGCAATTAATAATGTGATGTTTAGTATTATTTATGTTGTTGGGCTGTCCTGCCTCAGTAATTGAAAAAGTCAAAAATTTTGTTTTGGCTGCATTGAGGGTCAACAAATTTTTATCTAACAAGCTGTTGATTATTGATAATTTTTTTCTACAGTACCAGTTACTTGTTCCCATGTTTTTTCTTTGAATATTAACACAGTGTCATCAGGAAAAGTAATGATTTTTCCCTCCATTCTCAAATCACATAAATCATTTATATATATCAAAAAGAGTAATGGGCCTAGTATAATTCCCTGTGGGACTCCATATTCAATTTCTTTTTGGTCACTTTGTATATTTTCATCAATTTTTGTGGTTTGTTTTCTTTTGTCAAGATAATTTTTAAAGAAATCAAGCGCCGTACCTCTTATACCCAGTAAATACATTTTCCTCAATAATATTTGATGTGAAACCATATCAAAAGCCTTTGCAAGATCTAAAAATACTTCTAAGACATTTTTACCAGTATCTACGGATTCACACACATATTTGTTCAGGGAGTTTATGGCATCTTGGGTATAGATTATATAAATTAATTATGTCCATAATATGACAAGCAATTTGAAAATTTAGCACTAAAATTAGTGTCCTTCATCCGTCATTTGTATTATCCTTCAGAACAAAGACGAGAATACTAATTAGTTTTAATACTAAGTGAACCACTACCCTATATATTCTGTAAACCATATTCCACGTACCTTAGGGATAGGTACGGGTTTCCTATAAGGGTGTAAAAGTTTATCTCGATATTACCAAATACGCCAAATTTTGGATATCGCGACTCATGTATACGAGTACACAATTATGTCCGTTTCTACGTTGTTTGGAGATTTATGGTATTATCAAGAGTAATTTATGGGTTTCCTCGCCTGATTGATTGAAGTTGGTGGGCTTCAAACTACCTTATCTCTATATATTCGAGTCTGCTCGATTGATATGCATCTGTTCGCCTGTGATTTAGCATATTGAAAGTTATTGAATGGTTTGAATAAATCAAATACTAAGTAGATTATCATTAACTTAAGGGGGGGGGGTAAGATTAATTCGTACACAAAAAGGCATGTTTTTGTGAATTTTTTGTGACGACAAAGTTAAAATCTCTTTATTAAAACCAATAGTACATTAAAGTATGATATTTGAAGAATATTGTGTAAAATTATCAAGACGAAATATTAAGAAAAACGGCAATGGCAGCAATTATTCATTCGTTAGATAATAGATTTTGTCAGATATCGGTGGGAGGGTTTTTTGAAATTTCAATTTTTCAATTTATTGGAACACTTTGAAGGGAAAAACGAGATTTTTTGCAAAAAAAGTCGACTAATTTGTTATTAAAAAATAAAAAATAATAAAAAATTTGAAAAAAACTCGACAGCGTTACCTCTTAAATTATGTACAGAAATAGTATTCAAAATTTCAAAAGGATCGGTGTAGTAGTTTTGAAGTTATGATGGACACCGACTTTGAAAACGTGAGATGTGGGGAAAACGATTTATAGTTTTGCACACTGTAACATTCAAAATAAAACTCAACACTTATTTTATACTTACACATAAACGTCGATGCCATGTTCACACGACAAAGAGCTTTCATCATCAGCATCTGTTTGTCCTTGTCTACGCAAAACTCTTCCAATCCAAATAGCACGTCCGGTAGTCCTCAGGTGAGCGCGTCTCTTAGCTGCCCGAGCAGGTATAGAAAATCAGTCTGAGTATCGCTCAAATGTTCATAATTTCGTCAATTTTGTCCGATTGACTTGAAATTTTGACACAATATTCTTACGATGTTATACATTCATTTAAAATATTAAAAATAAAATGCAAAAAAAAAGTTAAAAACCTTACCCCCCCCCCCTTAATGTAGTCACAAATGTTCTATCTATACTTATAAAACTCAATGTCTGTCTGCCTGTCTGTCTGTTCTCTATACAAATCTACACCGTTTGTCCGACTCGATTCAAATTTTTGCATACTTATGTTTTAGTACTTACCCCCGTGGGTAACATAGGCGACATTTCCCTCCTATTCTTTTATCCCTTCCCCGCGCCGTGATATATTCTCGATGCAAATCTGTACCGTTCGACCGATCGGACTCAAAATTTGGAAACTTATTCTTTAGAACCCGGCAAGTAACATAGGCAACATTTCTCCACTATTACTCTACCCCTCTCCTACCCCTGATATATTTTCTGCACAAATATACACAGCTTGACCGATTGGATCCGAATTATACATACATATTCCCGACTGAAAAAATAGGCCACATTTCTTCCCTAGATATCCTACCCATCCATGCCTTGATTAAATGGAAACATTATTTTTATTACAGGCTTTGCATATATATATATATATATATATATATATATATATATATATGAATTAGTATATACATGTAAAGAAAATGTTTGCGCATTTAATCTGGCGCACTGTGAACTGTCATTAAATAATTTTGGTCATTAGAAAAATATTCAATCCGGATTGCTCTTTAAAAATGAAACAAAAATGTTAATCAATTAAAAAGAGACTACCTACATATAAGGTAGAAAATTTTTCGTTAACTTAACAGACTGCCGTGGCGAAATTAGATAACACGCCATCCCCGGATATAGTGTGGAAGTCCGTTGTTTCGAATCCCGGTAGGCAGTTAAAATATTTTTTCGTTTTGTTGATTTTTTGTATGTTTTTTTTTAATTGGTTGATAAAAATTTGTGTAATTTAAGATTCACAGAACTTCGTTCTGAAATTGCGAAATCATAATAATGATGTATTTTCTTTATTATCATAAACATTTAATAATACAGTACCAACCTCTCGGAAAATGGGTTGGTACCATCTGACGGCCAACTACGAGTAAATCACCGCGCGCGCTCATTAGTCAAATGAAATAGCGCGCGCTTCCCCGGCGTCTAGTTTCCTGCTACGCATTTCTATCCATTTTCACGAAATCACTCCCACAGATTGCAGGAAAGTGAGGAAAGATGTTACACATCAAAAAGCTTGAATAATATAATTAATAAGTTTACCATTTTCATAAGGTGTGGAGAACATCAGACGTGAATGTCTTTTAATATTTCAGTATAATATTTGTACACTCATAATAAATTTTATCCCTAAATAAAACTAGAATGTATGAAAACGCAAAACGTTTAAATTACCATTTTTTACTGTCAGAAAATATTCGTAACGTTTGCCTATTTGAATGCCAAACAGTAACGCTCGCAGGCAAAGAATGGTCGAAGCGTTAGGAAGAAAATAACGTAATAAAGTTTCACCACTATCGTTGAGTAGAAAACTGAATTCAAAGCTTTATAGAAATAAAAGGTATATTTCTCTCCTTTAAACTGTCTTAATATATTATTATGGAGAAATCGTGTTACTCAACTGTTTTTTGGCAAAATATTACTGATTATTTGAGATTAATTATAGATGTCTCACAGAGACGAAGTTGTTTATACGGCAAATGTATATGGAAGTCTTTGTAGGGTGGCCCATGAGCTGGCTTAATAAATCACTGCATAATGTAACGTTCAACAGTTCCATCGTAAGGACATCCACACCTTGTCAAAAAATTTGAAAATTATATTAAAGCTCTGTTCGTACCCGGCGTTGCACGGGTTAAAGATTGAGTTGAAAAAAATTTGTGGGAGGAAACAAAGGTTCCATTCGAACGGTATAAATTTGCATCTAAAATATATCAGGGATAGGATAAAGGGTAAAAGGTGAGGGAGGAAATGACGCCTATGCTACCCGCCGAGTCTTAGGAATAAGGTTCCAAATTTTGAGTCCGATCGGTGGAACGGTACAGATTTGCATCGAAAATATATCAGGGGGAGGAGAAAGAGTAAAATAATAGGGGGGAAATGTCGCTTTTATTACCCGCCGGGTTCTAAAGAATAAGTTTCCCGATTTTGAGTCTGATTTGTTGAACGGTACAGATTTGCATTGAAAATACATTAGGGGGAGGAGAAGGCGTAAAAAAAATAGGGGGGAAATGTTGCTTTTGTTACCCGCCGGGTCCTAAAGAATAAGTTTCTAAATTGTGATCCGATCGGTAAAAGGGTAAAGATTTGCATGGAAAATATGTCAGGGGAGGGGAAGGGGTAAAAGAATAGGAAGTCGCCTATGTTACCCGCCAGGTCCTAAAGCATAAGTATGCTAAATTTGAATCAAATCTAAAAACGGTGTAGATTTGTGTAGAGAACAGAGAGACAGATAAGTATGGATATTATGTACTTAATTAGTTTCTTTCTTATATTGGAATGGACATCAAGTACGTGTTGTAACAACCTATTATACCGGCCTGTGACAACCATTTTGTATGTCATATAATCCAAATATATACAACTTTCAAAAATTAGTAAGACATGGTATATTCTATCAAGGTGGAAATGGCGAACGTTACATATGTGTAAAGTGATCACTTAAGCCTACCATACGATCGGTCGTAAAATCCGATATACACCATAAATGACTTCTATACCTATCGGTCGTAAGTCCGATATACACTATAAATGACTTCTATACCTACTTTCCCTAATAATAATAAAATACAGTTCCGTCTCTGTGAGACATCCATAATATACATTAATTGATTATTGTTGCTTCACTGTTTATTTACACTTTTGTTGCAATTATTCTAATTTACTACATTTCACGATTTGGGTTGCTGTTTAGGTGCTGTACACCCGCATAGCCGTGGCTCTGTGGAAGAGCTCGCAGGGGATGGAGTTGGCAGCGCGAGTGCCTCCGGCCGCCTCCTGCTTCGCCGCCCACTGCACCCGGCACACCGGCTCCGCCGCCGAAACGCAGGTCAGATTATTTTTATAATTTAGAATTACAGCCTTTCGACTGTACGATACATTCTCATAGGTTTTCGGTGTCATAAAAATCGGGTCTTGGTCCGTGTTATCTAACATTGTACACAACGTCATTGTTGACGTGGTGAATAAGTACTCATATCATTTAAAATTTCGTAAGAAATTAGATTATTTTACACATATATTTTAATTCCACCCTTGCGTCAACTCCGCAGTAACAACCCCCCTTCCTACGGAAATACTTACCTACGAAGCGCGAAAAAAGGCAATTTTTGTGATTTGTTTTTAAAGATAACCTGTTTAAATAATGGTATTAGTATTATTTTTACGTAAAAGTACTTATTTTTAAGAATATGTTAAATTTTTTTATAAAAAAATATTCAACATTGGCGGAAAATTCTTGAGGTTTGTCAACTTCCGAAAAAAAGGTCCTCCGCAGTCACCACTCATATTTCGTCTGTAATCATCAGAATAAAAAAAAACAGAAGGACTATCAAAATTGACATTATAATTTAGTCTTTGACGTAGAGGTTTTTGAAATCATTCGGGTACTATAACAGTTACTAAATTCTTTAATTCAAAATTATCTAAAACCCAAGCACGCGCATGCGTGCACAAATATTTTTTTATAGATCAGATAAATATAATTATGATAATTAATGTTCAGATGATTATTTATTTTTTGTATCAATCAAAGTGACCTTTTTAAACACATTTTAGTTTAAAGTTTTTATTTACCAGTAGGTTTCCCCGTCTTATGGGTTTCAGTAATGCAACGAAGTTTACAGATTTATTATTTGAAAAGTCGCGTGTTATCTTTCATTTTAATTTATAACTCCAAAGCTCCGAATAATTTGGGATCTTAATGTTTCTCACCACCTGTTACTAATTTTATTTGAGGATTGTAATAATTTATAAATTTAATATTTAAACGTTTTATAACAGCACTATTATGTATTGCATCGTTGGGTGCATACCAGCATTAAAAACATCAAAAATCAAAAAACAGCGCCTCTATTTACCAAATTATGCCCCTACTAATAATCGTAGTTTTTCTATTCCTCTAATAGTATAATATTTTATAAGTGGCACAAAAATTATACAACTGTGTCTCACAAAAAAGTTTCAAAACACCAAAAATATTTTTGTTTCTTTTTCAAAATAAAAGTAAACCCAACACAATTTTAATTATTTTCTACGGGTATCTAAATCTTCTGTTATTTAGAAACGACGTAAGTACGCGTTAGAGTTAGTTTTTAGAATGATCAAATTAGTTTTGATTCATGAAATTGTTAAAATCCTCGCTGGATACCATAGTAAGGAACTCGTAGAGGCAGTGTGCCAGCAAACAAAATACATTTATTTTTATCTGCACTGTTGCTGTTTTTATATTGTGGATTTAAACTCGGTACTAGAAACTAGGCAACACCTTTATAGGAGTAGTTTGATTGTATACAGTTAAAATATTTGTAATTCTCAATAAATGGTACCATAACTTTACATTTTGGAAATATATATATTTTTTATTTAGATACTTTATTATAATACCCTTATTTTCATTCAAAACTTCTGTAAACACTGTTCGAAAATTGATTGTTATGTTTTTTGCAAAAGCAGTGATTCAGTAATTCTGAAATACTCGTAATAATATATCAAGTACTCTTCGAAAGCTACTCTTAATTCTGAAGATCGTGCCAAACTATCGCTATCGTCTCTCCCCTGATCTCTATCTACGTCGACACTTAAGTCCTAGATAGTATCCACATAACCATCTTTTGGGACTGGCGTATTGGCACTTTTCCAGTTTTCATTAACCTGACCATATCAAGAGCAATAATATTTCTCAGCCCAGTATTTTTGCAAATAACATTGGATTTTCTGGAAGTAAGGAATATTATTATTCTTCTAAGATGTTTTTCCTAATCACATTTATTATATTTTTAATAAAATAGCGTATCACAAATACGACGATTTACGAAACAATTTATTTGCGCTTACGTTTCGAGTGCCTTCGAAATAATTGAATCTTACTATTAGCTTAGAGCAGATCATAAACATGTCTGTAAATAATGATGGCTTTATCTTAACAGGACATAGGAATTTATGAACATTCGAAAATCACATAAAGTCCGGACAATAAAGAGCGCCAAGTTGTGCGCTCTTTGTTAAAATATTCAGACCTACATATTATAATGTTGAATACGCACGGTCCTTTAACGAGTTTAAGGTGCTTACTGTATACAGACCTAAAAAATACAATATTCAAAGTATCTCACTTGAATAACCTTGGATCAATGCTAACTACCGTTATAAATATAAAGACCGATGTTATAATATATAGCATGACAGGCGCGATCAGTCATAACTTTTAAAATTTAAAGAAGCCGTCATTGTACCCATCCACAAATCCGGATCGAGGAATTACATTAAGAACTATAGACCAATTTTAATATTATCTGTATTTTTTAAACTCTTTGCATTAGTTATGTATAATAACATATACATAACCATACTAAAAAACATTCATAATCATCAACATAGAATTCTTAAAAAGCGTTCTGTGTTAACTAACATGATAAACTTCACTGATTATATCACAACCCATATGAACAAAAGAATTCAAGTCGATACATAAGATTGTTCCCTCGGATGTTCCACAAGGCTCACATCTTGGACCCTTGCTGTTTAATATTTATATTTTTGATATTAATAAATGTTTTAGAAATTGTAATTTTTTATCATACGCTGATGATATGAAATTTTCTATGGCAGTAAAATCCGAAACCGACTGCCAAAAAATGCAAGAAGATCTCGAGAGACATTCACAGGTTACTTTGAAACGAATAGGCTGATACTAAATGTTATAAAATTTCCATCACCCGCAAAATAAATCGTTTTGTATATGAATATACTCTTGGTAATGATATGGTCAGGGATGTGGATGAGATACGGGATTTTGGTTTATTGCTAGACTTTAAAATGAATTTCAATCGGCACATTGATGCGATTGTCGGTAAAGCATCCAAAATTTCCGGCTTGGCAAACCATTTAGGCAAATTAGTACATTAAGAAGACTATACATAACCTATATTCGACCTCACCTAGAATTTTTTTCAACAATATGGTCACCCACATATAAATTTAATATTAACAGAATCGAAAACGTTCAAAAACATTCCTTGAGCGTATTAACTACAAATTTAATTTGAATAACTATTTGGACACAACAAAATTTTATAAATTAGACACTCTAGAGAACAGGGAAATATTGTCGGATCAATCCTTTCTTTTCCAAATAATTCATAACCTTATTGATTCTGCTGAAATCACAAGCCTGCTAGCTTTCCACGTCCCATTCCGACCTACCAGACAGAAGTACCTCTTTTCCTTTTCAATTTATCAAACCAACAATAGGAAATCCTCTCCCATTCCACGCATACGCTCAGATTATAATTACCTCTTAAATTCAATAGATATTTTTAAAACTAAACATGAAGAGTATCGTCATATGGTGAGGCAGATACTAGAAACTCGTCCCCCTCCCTGATCATGTATATTATATAAATCACGAGCCTCTTTATGTCTATGTTAAAGTTAAATTTGGAACAATCGGTTAAATGATGTTTTATCTGTCAAATTGACTTATCCATGGTTATGACCTATTTGTGTTATATTTTAATTGTGGCAAACATTCAAATATTTTTTTTTGTATTTCATCTTATCAAGCGATTGTGGCTCCCTGTTGGATGACTGAATAAAATAAAATAAAATAAAATAAAAGAAACATGTGTAGGCAAATACATATTTTGGAAAAAAATAATAATTATGTGATATTCCAATCACAATTATTACCATATTTTTCAGATTATAGTACAGAATAATATATTGTCAGGTAGATAAATATGCAATTTAGATTTTTTTTTCTAAAATATGAATCTTTCTACAATTCATGCTTCAATGTTGTGACCTCACACTCCTGCAGCATGAACACTGCTTGGCTCAAGTGGCGATCACTTTCGAAAATTCGTGCACCTCTGATGTCTGTCAAAACTGAAGATAAAGTTTACAAGGTTATAGTTACGCCCGCTATTCCGTTTGGAACGGAATGCTTTACGCTCAAAAATGTCAAGAACAACGAATGCACACAATATTAGTGAAATTGCTGGGCTAGATTGGAGGTTTGACAAAACTAGTTAACATGTTAAATGAAAAGCACCTTCAAAGCACCCGTAACAAACAAAACTTCATTAAAGCAAGACCATGGTAATTTGAATACTTAATGAGAAGGGGTGACGATTTCACCGTAATCAAGAGCGCAACAAAACCCGAGAGAAATAGAAGGAAGAAGAAAGTCACTAGTATTTTGATGAGGCTATATACAGACAGCTAAAGATAAGCTACAATATATAACCTAAGAAACGAAACAAGATTAGACGGCATGTCACAGAACTTGTAAGCTTTGTAAGCTGGGAGCTGACCGCAAGTAAGTAAGAAGAAATTAATATCTACTTATTATAATATACGAATTTTGTCCAGATATTTTGAGCTATATCTTCTATTCGACGCTGCCATCACATAATCAAACGCCCACATTAATTCTTATTTTCTTACACGATTACTGGGTAATCGTATTTTACATCCATTATTGTGATTTTAATGAGATAGCCAAACGAGATCCACTTTCTAACAATGAATTAAATAATAATTCCCGTCGAATAAATTTAACGAATTATAAATTCTGTTTGTTGATTCTCACAAAGGTATTTGAGATGTTTTCGTAATTTGAAATTACGTTAGTGAGATTTATAGAAATATATGATTCCATAAGTAATGCGTTAAATTTTCGTTTTGTTTTGTTTGATAATAATAATCCTGCTCTGTAATGTATAAAATATTTGCTTCAAATTCGCCAGTTGACCAAAAGCTCAACCTTCAATGTGATAATGGTGAAGTGGTTACTCGTGCCATTGCACATGCGAATAAATAATTGTATACATTGATAGGTAAAAAAAAACTGAGTCACGTGGAGCCTTAACTGCAGAGCAGCTGAGTTGCTGGAGACTAGAACTACTACACTCGGTTCCTCATAAAAGTTTGACAATGAACAGTTATCAAACCGTTGAAATTCAAAAGAAATTGAATTCTGAGAAAAAACTCATAAACTACATCACATTCTTACAAAAGTCTCCGCTACTCAGCATCTTCCCCTTAAAGACTACATAAAAAATTACCCCCACTATTCCGCGACTTGTTACTCTACGCAAATATTTTCATAAATTCTGTTCTTAGGTTAGTTATAAATTACACCTGATGATGAGAGGGACTGCTCCTCTTGAAACTATAGTCATGTTAAATTAACTCAACGTGTGTGCATTACAAAGTTCAATTTAATTTAAATTAAAATTAACATTGTCAGTTATAAAATCTGATATTTAATCAAATTCTCAGAACTTCATAAAATATAGTGAAGCTTTTTTTATATAAATACCAATTTAAGGTTACTTTTATCAATAATTGATGAAAACAACGATTGATTTAAATTAAACCTTTGATATATTTTCAATAATAATATTTTTTGTGAAAGTATTTACGTATTCCAGACATGAAAAAAGCTACAATTGAAGAAAATACGATTGAAAATTTTGGAAACAATAATTTTATTGCGTTAATAAACAACTTTCAGAATACATTGAAGTGAAGACTGATTAAATCATAATTAGAAATTCGTACAAATAAATCTCTTTTAAATAAAGCTTTTATTTTAGATTCTAAAAAAACACCACAAAGCAATGTGCATTATTAAACTTTGTTATTGATATTACTTAAACATAATGTTCAAAACATTTCATTTTATTTTATTTGGCGTACACACCACTCTTTTCTGAATAAATGTGCCTAGTATTAATAGTAATATTAATAGAATAGTAATAATATTACTTTAAATATGGGTATATAAAAACCGAATGCATAAATTTCAAAACATATATTTGTGTCCTTGTGTCATCAAAGATAATAGTAGTTTACTGAAGTCTGTAATATTATCAACAGACAATAGCTGCGTGGCCGATAGTGGCCGCTGCAGGCTATTAGTGTCTCTAATAAGTATCGCCTATTGTCTGTTGCTTTTCGTACGGTGTGGTTATGTCAAAATCACGCACTGCATACTACATTTATGAAACAATCATAAAATAGACTAGCAGTTAAGCAACCGTCTATCGCCGTTTGCTTACTACTAGGCCCTGTGAGTGGCCATTGGTGTATACAATTGGCCATCGGCTGAATTGACCACTGCGCTGCCGATATTAGCCTGCGCTTCTATTAAAGTCTGCGATTAGCTATCGACCATTTTCTGTTGCTTATCATACAATTTGGTTATTTTTAAAACCGGCAATGGAAAAACAAAGCATTACCCGATGCGCACTAAGCGCAATCATAATATATATTCAATATTTTGCTTTATTCTAATCCAAATCGATCATATTATTAACTTATCAAACCAACAGCAGGAAATCCTCTTCCATTCCACGCATATGCTCAGATTATAATTACCTTTTAATTCAATAGATATTTTTAACTAAATATTAATAAAATATTAATGGTGAGGCAGATACTAGAAGCTATATTATATATTATATACATTACGAGATCTTTTGTGTCGGTTAAATGAAACTGTAAAGTCGTTGTATCTGTCATTGTCAAATTAACTTATCTATGGTTATGTCTCCTATCTGTGTTATCATTTAATTGTGGGAGATATTTAACTATTTTCTTTTTATTTTGTCTTACCAAGCGATTTGGTCGCCCTGTCGGATGACCGAATAAAATAAAATAAAATAAAAAATAAAATATGAAGGTCTTTAAATAAATTATTAAATCCCAAAATTAAACTACTGAAAATCTAAAGTGATGAAAAGGATCATAAATTATATTTACTCAATTTCACAACATTTTATAATAATTTGTAAATAATTTCACCGCTTCAACTCCGATAAAAATATTTTTAATTAAAAATTTCATATATTCTTAAAAAGGCATCATCCTAACTTGCTCACTTTTTTGTTATCAAAGACAAACACACAATATTTTATACGGATGATTGTGGTATTTCAGTAACATGGTTTTAATTTCATCTAAATTAACGGTATGGCTAATATTATTATTATGTTCTTATATATAATTTTATTAATTTTCATTTTAGTATTGTTTATCATAATAATTTCGACCTTTAACTATTCACGTCTCATATTGTATCATTTGTATCACTTTACTATTTTTTTGTATTTTGTCTTACTTACCAAGCGATCGTGTCTTCCTTTCAGATGACTGAATAAAATAAAATAAAATTTGAAGGTCTTTAAATAAATTATTAAATCCCCAAATTAAACTACTGAAAATCTAAAGTGATGAAAAGGATCATAAATTATATTTACTCAATTTCATAACATTTTATAATAATTTTTGAATAATTTCACCGCTTCAGTTCCGACAAAAATATTTTTAATGAAAAATTTCATATATTCTTAAAAAGGTTTCGTCCTAACTTGCTCATTTTTTGTTATCAAAGACAAACACAAAATATTATACGGATGATTGTGGTGTTTCAGTAACATGAGTTTAATTTCATCTAAATTAACGGTATGGCTAATATTATTATTATGTTCTTATATATAATTTTATTAATTTTCATTTTAGTATTGTTTATCATAATAATTTCGACCTTTAACTATTCACGTCTCATATTGTATCATTTGTATCACTTTACTATTTTTTTGTATTTTGTCTTACTTACCAAGCGATCGTGTCTTCCTTTCAGATGACTGAATAAAATAAAATAAAATTTGAAGGTCTTTAAATAAATTATTAAATCCCCAAATTAAACTACTGAAAATCTAAAGTGATGAAAAGGATCATAAATTATATTTACTCAATTTCATAACATTTTATAATAATTTTTGAATAATTTCACCGCTTCAGTTCCGACAAAAATATTTTTAATGAAAAATTTCATATATTCTTAAAAAGGTTTCGTCCTAACTTGCTCATTTTTTGTTATCAAAGACAAACACAAAATATTATACGGATGATTGTGGTGTTTCAGTAACATGAGTTTAATTTCATATAAATTAACGGTATGGCTAATATTATTATTATGTTCTTATATTTAAATTTATTAACCCTGGAATCCTACTTGGGGTGCTAGAGCACCCCACAGCGTTTTCAATTTGTTATTTTGTCGTTTGTTTTGTAGCTATAAGTTTACGCGTCCACGTATTTTACTTTGCGGCCGAGTACTCTAGATTGGTCAGTACCTCGGCGACTGCCGAGTTTTGTAGACGTATGTGCACGTGTTTCGGGTTGCTCTGGCACCCCGGTGTAGGAAAATCGTAAGTATTTGTTTAATATAAATTAAATTATTTTACAAGTTTTTGAGCTTTATTTACGTGATATTTAATAATATTTGATTATATTATTATTACTAATTATTGCAATAACCTTAAATATAAAATTTTATAGACAAATTTCAGTTTTAGTTATATCTACTTCGTTTAGTCATCCTTCTTCATGTAATGGGCAACTAAGTTCCAACGAATAATATCAATAGATAGCTGATTCACCATCATTCTTTTAGCGATGAATTTACTTGCAAAAGACTTGACGATGGTAGGTACAACACGCAAAAATAAAAGTGAAATACCGGTCTTATTGTTAAAGCTATGAGACTGAGGTAAAAATTATGCTATGTTTGCGTATGATAGATCTAACTATCTTATATTATTGTCTGCTAAAATCAACCAAGAAGAAGGTCATCATTATGTTATCAACTCTTCGTGATTCTCCTGACAAAAATAATGAAGTAGAGCACCAGGAAATAATTAATTATTTTAATAAATTGGCCTCGACGTTTTTGATGCAATGGCTAAAAAATACTGCGTCCAAAGAAAATCGCGATGGTGGCCGATGTGCATTTTTATGGACTTTTGAATGGTTTTGGCATTAACTTTCAGGTTCTCTACAAATGTTCAAAGGCCACAAATAAATCAGAAATAAAATTCAGAAGAACTTTTAAAAAAAATTGGGAATCCAACTCGTGAGTCATTATTTGGAAGAACGCCTGCGAAAGCCAAGTTTAAGGAGGGATATAAAAGAAATTATTTGTGGTATCCTTAAAAAACCTATAACAAATGAGAGCTTGATTCCTCAGCATCACACTCAGGGGCGTTGTGGATTCTGTCCCAGGAGTAAAGACCGGAAGAGCAAAACTTAGTGTACGAAGTGCAAAACTCCGATTTGTTTGGAACGTCAAATAAAAATATGCCAAAAGTGCTTAAACTAATTAATAATTAGTAGATTTATTTTGATTTTTGATCTTAAGTTTACAGTCCTATGTTTAATAGAGAAATATATTTTCAAAATTGTTTCATTAAAAAAATAACAACTCCCAAATTCTGGGGTGCTCAGGCACCCCTTGTAAGAAAATCGGTTGGGCAAAACAGTGTAGGATTCTAGGGTTAATTTTCATTTTAGTATTTTTTATCATAATCATTTCGACTTTTAACTATTCATATTGTATCATTTGCATCATTTTAATTTATAAAACCAAATATTTATAGTAAAAAGGTCATGGAATTGCATTGCCTCTGCATTCAAATTAAAATTCATTTAATTTCGCAAGATAATGTACCAAAAAAACATATGGAAGCAAAAATATTTAATTCATCTCATTTACTATACTTCAAGTCAACAATCTTATAGCTGAAAAGCCATTCGAAAATAAGTGTTTGAATTCTCGACCACACTAGAGTGGCTTCATACATTATTCATATATTTTTCATACATGACCTGAGAAACCATCTGAACCTTCTTAGAAAAATATTTTTCATCTTACTTTTTCATATCAACGCGAAAAACTGTTTACGGTAAAAACAAGCTTCGAACACATCTAAGAAATTAAATTTTGAGAAGAGTGTGGGAGCATGTGACAATTTTAGTAAAAAATATAGAAAGAATGTATATTCCAGGATCATTACAACTGAAAACTTTACTCAATTATACAAAATAATTAATGGCAAGTAATCAAGTGTCTTAAATATTTAACTTTTATGGTTTTATATTGATTTTATTAATAAGTCTATGTTGATGTATATTATGTTCAATTTTTCCTCGGATTACGGTGAACTGGACAACTTTCGGAGGAATTGTAAACAAGGGTACAAAATGAAACTTATTTAAGAATATTTTTACATGTAGAAATATTCTGAGAACAAATTTACTGGATTTTGTCCCCAAAGGAATGATTAATTAATTAATATAAATTATACACAATTATTAATTACTTATACATTAATAATAATACTTAATATAATATAGAGGTGTAGATGTCACCTACACACATATAACCAACGTCAAGCGAGACGCGTGAGGCGTACCACAGGTCAACGACGCGAGCCTCAGCATTCACGTAGGCCATAACACACGGCATTGTTCTGCTGACGAAGGAGACCGGAACAACGACTGAGTAAAATGAAAATGCATCAGAGAGCGTCAGGAGCCGCTATCGCGACCCCAAAACAGCGGACGTTGCAGATCGAAGACAAAACACCCTGCTGCACCGGCATTACGGACGACGCATCATGCATTAGCCTAAACACGCGATTTCTTTGTTTCCAATTAGTATAAAAAGCCCAACCACCGACACCCACCATTTCACTTTCTTAGTGGCTTCTGGTACCATCTCCGATCGACATCTCACTTTTTGGAGAACTCTAATATTAAGCGAAAGCTCTCGCCGATTAACTTCATATTTACTGCGTTATTTTATACCATCAGTGTTGTATTTATACTTCTGTTTAAATTTTCAATAAATTTTGTGAAACTGACCGTGACTTCATTCTCATCAGCAACAACACAAGAGAACCCGGGACCCGGAATAAATACCAGGTGGTGACCCTTATTCAACTCATAAGAAAAAGCAGCACGGAGGGGGTAGCTTGTCTACCTCACACAAGGGGTCGATTCAACCCGAACCAACTCCAAAATCTATATATGCTAACTATGGTGATGCGGGTTATAATAAATAAATGCGGTTTTTATAATTACATAGAAGTACATTGAGATTTGTTCAAGTGAGAGAATCGTGCATTAGCGGGAATTCTAATAGTGACGAGATGCTGTAGATTGGCTGGCAGATGAAGGAAAAAAATAGAAACGAAGATCGCAGCATGAATGTAGACAACAAGTAAGGCGATAATCCTACCTCTGAGATGCTGGATGTTGGGGTAAGGAAAGAAAATGCCTCTTTTTTCGATATTCCTGGTCCAACTGCAGACACAAACTCCTTCATAAGCCGAATTGATCACTGAACGACACAATACACGGCTACGGTTTATTTCAAATATAAATATTTGTTATGCGGGTTTACAAGATGATATTTCTTTTTTACAAATTTGCGGTACAAATGCGGATTCATCACGCGTGGATACAATGGATGCAGAATTACGAAGTTGCTTCTTTTTTCACGAAAAAACAATTGAGAAGGGATTGGCGTGGCGTTAGAAATAATTTGAATTATTTGCGGTTGAGTTATAAGGGCGACAAATGTCGCTAGGAGTATTAAAATGAAGGTATGCGGATTGGGAATTAATTATAAATAAATAGGATTATGAGGACAAGATTGGTAGGCCTCCATCTTACCGAAGTCCACTCCAGCCACAACCATCGCCTCTATTCCTTCATATTTATTATTGGCCAAACCAAACTAGTTCTTGAAAAAAAGACTACAGGTGTCTCAAGCATATTCCATTCAAATAAACGAAAGATTTG